>PVLC010003097.1:0-102667 GCA_004027655.1 Graphiurus murinus
CTGGTAAAGAGGGGAAATGCATTATTCTCAGAAGTAGCAGTCTCTGTGCCAAAGCATATACTGTGAGAGGGCAGGACCCATCCCAAGAAATGGAAGACATCTCACTGGGGCTCAAGTACTAGGTGCCTGGTATGGCGTCCTGGAGGCAAGAAGCCAGGGAGAACAAGTTTCCAGTTCTCTACTCTTCCTTATTCTCACTTAAACAAGCTGCCTTTCCAATAATGAAGTTACCTCTGGGCACCTTGCATGCAGTTCAGCAGTAATAGGACCAGGCATCTGTAAGTCTCTTTGTTGTTAAAGACATAAGGACAAGCATCTGAGGCCAAGCAAGGAAATGCCTGCATACATGCCACCACTACCTTCTCCAGCACCACAGCAGACATGACTAATCGATGCTAGTACTCTTAACCCTTAAAGCTACTCATAGTCTTATACTCTCAACACAGCTCGCAGACAGGTAGATCAGTGACTTGGGGTGGCATAGGAGATAAACTCACTTGATATCCGTCTCTTATGGAGTAGCATTCTGCATTTTTTGACTGAACCATGTTGAATATGCAGCAAATAAAAGCTTTACCACTTAACGACTTAAAGGGATTCATGGCAAATAGAATATATGTTTAGCTCAAGGATGAAACTTTTATGCTGAAGCTTACGTCTAGCTTTTGCAACCTGACATTTTTAAGTGCCTTATGTGTGCTAAGAATCCAGTACATGCTATATATCTTTTGTCGGAGGTGCTACTCACAGTCACCTATCAAATCAGACGTCTTGAGTCCTGTTTAAGATGAGATGACACAAATCTCTAAGTGACCAACCCAAGATCACAAGGTTAGGAAGAAGCAAAGTAATGATTTAAACACCTATGACCTTCCTGCCACATTGGATCACCATCAAACTATGCTAGTTAATTATATAATAAGTATTACTTTTATTGTCTCATTTTGCATTTAATTAGATAAGGCTGAGAAGTTAAGAAATTGCTCAAAAACAAAACAAAACAAAAAAAGACTATTCATAAAGTAAAACCACAGAGATCAAAAGGGATATTGGCCACAAATTCTAAGGCTATTTCATACACACACCTCACCAAAGATAAGTCAGTATGAAGGTCTTGCAAAGCACGTAGTCAATCTTGAAAACTTCTGATGGGTTTAGAGAAGTTGCGGGATTTCCATTCTGTTCTAAGAATCAGACACTCATTGTGGCTCCAATACTTGTTTCCTGTGAACCCCGTCAAGTAGGACATGGTCCTCTCTCTAGCACTAGGCATCCAGCAGCAGTTCAGTCCATCCCAGGGGATCCCGCCTGGTCTAAAAAGGGAAGAGCCAGAGGCTATTGCTACCCATGAGTAATGGGTTTATTTGAATCAGGTTGATTTGGATTTAATGCCTGTCCATTACTCAGAGGAGAATTCCCCCCTGAGTGGACAAAGTGATCTCACTCTAGGCAAAGCTGACCTTCCCAAGTGTCTGTCCTAGCTGGGTGTGGTGGCGCATGCTTGTCATCCCAATACTTGGGAGGCTGAGGCAGGAGGATCACAGGTTCATGTTCAGCCTCAGCAACTTAATGAGGCCCTTCCCAACTTAGCAAAACTTTGTTTCCAAATGAAAAAATAAAATACAATTGGGGGTGAATTCCAGAGGTAGAAGGCCCCTGGGTTCCATCCTAGTAACACACACACACACACATACACACACACACACACACACACACACTGTCTATCCTAATTTGTCTGTTTGTTGAACAATAACCCTGTTTTCTTTAAATCTTTCTTTTGAAGTCAAAATTATAACAGAATTGTCTTACAATATTTTTGAAGGGGGTAACTGGGGATTGAATCCAGGGCTATTCTTCCTCTGAGCTATACGCCAATCATTTTATTTTTTTATTTTGAAATACGGTCTCGCTAAGTCGCTGAGGCTGGCCTTGAACCTGCAATCCTTCTGACTCAGCCTCCCAAGCACTGGGTTTATTGGCATGCACCACCTCACCTGGCATTTTTATATATATATAGTTCTTACATTGAATTTTAAGTTCCTGAGACATCTGCTATGTACGACTAAAGAGGGCATGATTAATATAAATCCCTAAAAATTTGGATTATTATCCAAATAGCTTAAAGATTCTCATTCTATATAAAAATTCATCACTCCAAATAAACACACCTCCCAATATTTCCTTCTACTTATTATGAATAAGTGGATGTGTTTGGTGGGTGGGAACGCAACACGACTCCTATTATTTCCCCTTGGGGCTTTAAGAGTAAATATTTCCCACTATCAAGATCTATAGTCACAGGACGTGGTGGCAAACCCCAGTAATCCCAGTACTTGGGAGGCTGAGACTCGAGGATCACAGGTTCACAGCCAGCCTCAGGAACTGGGCGAGGCACCCTGCAACTTAGTGAGGCCCTGATTCAAAATAAAAGATAAAATAGGGCTGGGGGTGTAACTCAGAGGTAGAATGCTCCTGGGTTCCATCCCCAGTAACACACACACACACACACACACATGCACGCGCGCAATCTACAGTCAACAATGAAACCCAAGAATCACTAAATCCTCGTTTCAGAGCTGATTAAAACACTGATAAAATAGGAAGAAAGACTGATCTTCTTGCAGAGATGACGAATATTATCTGGAACTTAGGGAGTCAAAATGACAAATTGGGGGCCACTGGCTCACTTCAAGCCAGCCGCAGTTAAGGAGGACGCGCTGGGCTCCTGGGACCCGCCACCTCGCACTTGGAGGAGAGGGTGTGTGCTCTAGCCCCGGCTCCATCTCTTCTGATCTGTGCAGCTTGGGATGAAAACCTTGCCTCGCCTCCCACCTCATAGGATTGTTTTGAAGAGCAAATGAGATGGCGCGTGTAATGTGCTCCGAGGCTATCAACTGTTCTGCTGAACGCAGTCATTCAGGTCCTTCCAAGGGACCTGTTAGCATTTACACTACACCCAGGAATGCTAGGACTTTATAAACTCAGATCATCTTCTAATAGCATGCTTCTCTGTATACCCCGACACTTCCTGAGGAATGTCTCAACTTAGCAGTCGAGAAAATATGGAGGTAAAGCCACCAATGAGCTAAAAAATAAACTGCCACATTTTGGTCGCAACTGCTGTCTCCCCTGGCTAATCTCATTTATATAATAGATGCCTCCCAAATTGCCTGTCCAAGGGATGTTTTAGAAATCAAGTCATATTTTAAACATACGGAGTTAGTTCACATTAAAAGGGCACGAGGTGGTCAACCCTTGGAGAGTGGTGATTCTCTTTAATCTATCTTTTGTGTAAATACAGGTGTTGATAGCCTCACTTTGCTCGAACCACAGATATACTTGAAAGAATAGGCCCGGGAGCAATTTATTCCTCAACTTTAGCTAACACTCTGCCGTTCCCAAGCAAATTTGCTTCAATAGCAGCACTTGGTAACAAGAAGGAAGACAAAGGGCCGGGTCTCCAGTACTGGGCGTGTTTGACTCATTTAAGGTTCAAACACACTGTATTGTGACACTCGGGAAGAGGTTGTCCCCTTTTAAATGAAAGGCAGTCTTAGTCATAACTGCCTAGTATATTATATTAATTCTAAATAACACAGTTTTTTTTTTTTAACTCCAAGTACCAAGGGGCACGCAGATATTTGATTTTTTATTAAATATATAGTTCACCTGTGTAAAAGTTCCACGTGCAGTTTGTAAATGCTACATAAACATGAATTAATAGAACAAATATTCAGAGAAAAAGAAACAGTAAGTGCTTAGAGGATTATGAACTTACTCCAAGGATTAAATGCCATTCCTTTATTAACAACTAATTATGCACCAATCTAGCACTGGGATGCTCAGTAGCCTGACTCATCGATTAGGTAAAGCAAAGGCCAGGAATATGAGTGCCTATCATTTTAGCGGGTCCTCTCCCTCTTGCATCCTTTTCTGTTTCAAAATACTTTATCAGCATTTGTGCGCTGGTTTTTTGGCCAGGGAAGTCGAGGCGCATCCTGATTTGAGAATCAGGGGATTTGTTTTCCTCGGGTCTGGTAAGACAGGCAGACAAGGAAATGACTGTCACCATGGAAGAAGGTTGTTGGGAGGGGTGTTTTTTTGTTTATTTTGGTTTGGGTGGTGGTGGTTTTACTTACAGATCCCTAGGAAGGGAGGCCTTCAGGGCCACACGGGAAGCACCAGGGCTGGTCAGGAGGCAGATAGAAAAATGGAAAAAGGCAGGAAAAAAAATCTTCCTTGTGGTTTGCACAGGGAGAAATGGGCAAGGCGGGGTAAGCAGGCTTGGGGTTGGCTAGCTGAGGTAATCTGGGCAGGACTGGGGGGGGGTGTAGGGATCGTCCCTAGCTACCTGATATTTGGTCTTAGGGAGAATGGGGCAGGGGACAGAGACCCATAGGACTAGAGCTCAGTAGAGGAGAGACTGGGGTTAGGGTTTGCATATGAAAGGCACGCTCCCTGGCCCGCTGGTTGCTACCTCTAGGAATTAGCAGGCTCTGGGAGGGATATCCCTCTAGGCCCTAGATGCCAGAGCATCACAGATACACAATGAAGAGCCACGATTAATAGGCACACCAGCTATCGTTCCCTAGAATGCAAGAGTTAAATCTAAGCAGGCCCTTCACCTCGCAGAACCAAGAGTCTTCTCAGGAAGTTTCTTTCTGAGAATTTGGTAGCAACAGAAACTAGAGTTATGAAAACAAAGTCTTATCATCTCAGGCTTCTCAATGACCAATCAGAAAGCCATTCATTTGAACTGATGTACAGGAAAGTCCTCAGATTAGAGTATCAATCCGGTAAATTATGCTGTCAATTAGAGTTAATTTAAGTTCAGCAGCATGTCTCTGAAAATCAAATTGCTAAGGCTAACAATATAAATCTTTGGCTTTCTCATGGAACGTTTGGAAGTGGGCAGTCAGGGCAGACATGGCTCCACAAAGTCCTCAGGGATCCAGGCTCCTTTGAGCTAGGTTAAGTTATCGTGAGATCCACTTTTGGTCCTCATGATCCCAGATGCCAGGCAGCAGGATGGAGGAAGAAACAAAAAACAAGAGAGTAAGGAATACCTCCCAACGATGCATGGCAGCTCTGTTTCAAAGATGCTGCCCAGAGGTATCACAAGATACATCGGTTTTATCCTGTTGGTCAGAACTTAGTCACAGAGTCATATGTAGATGCAAAAAAAATTTGAAAAATGTTAATTGTTGCTTAGCACAACTAAAAGTCAAAGACTCATAGGACTAGAATTGGGAGACAACTAATGGTCCCCAACACATATTCTGCTTTGAATTTTTGTGACTTATCTATGTTCTCTCTCTCTCTTTTTTTTTGGTACCGGGGATTGAACCCAGGGGCGTTCTACCTCCAGGCTACACACCCAACCAGGAGGTAAAATGCCCCTGGGTTCCATTTTTTATTTTGAAACAAGGTCTCACTACGTTGCTGAGGGTCTTGCTAAATCGCTGAGGCTGGCCTTGAACCTGCGATCCTCCTGCCTCAGCCTCCCAAGTACTGGAATTACAGGCGTGTGCCACTGTGCTCTTATTCGGTTCTCTTTTATGCCACCCTTACCACAGCCAAAAGTCAGAAATCTGCTTGAAATCTTCACTTTTTCTCTTACTCTCCGTCTTCAGGCCAAAAGAGCGAGTCTGACTTATTCCAGTACCTTAATCTCTCTCGAGTAATTTCACTGAAGGGTTGCTAGCGAACCCTACCTACCGTCCTGTCTACCAACCCTCAGACTCACTGCCCTCCCCTGCATATCCTTTCCAGATCACGTCCCTCTCTGCCCCAGGAACTATTTTCCAGAACGTTCTTTTCCTGCCTAGAACCCACAGAGGTGCTCACAGCCTTCAGCATAAGTCCGAATGCCCTGGCGTGGGAAGGGAGGCTGCCATGCTGTGTGGTCCCTGTGTGCGTCTCTCATCACCGCTCCTACACATACAAGCCCTGGTGCGGGGCCTCTACGCCCTGCACAGCTCAGTGACTGTGCATTTGCCCGTGCTATTATTGGACTGCTCCTCTCTGACCTTTGCATCTCAGGTCTCCTGTCATCCTTCAAGACCAAGGACTAGAGTATTCGGGAAGAATTGCTTGACCCCACTCCTGGTACCGAATGGGCACTGCCTCCCAGGGCTCGCCTCCAGCCCTGTACAAACACACCTGCTCACCCGTGGGACGGTGACTTGTTACACACTCTCCCAGTGCACAGACTCTGGGTTTCTGCAGGATGAGAACCACACTTTTCTCATCTTTGTAGAACTAACACTAATAGTCTCTGCCATGTAACAGGTCCTCGGTGAATGCTCACTAAACATACAGCTCCTTTGCTTCGGGGAGGGGCCTCTGAGCTCGGCGCCCGCGCTTGCTATCCCTCTGCCCTTGGGCAGCAGTTGGCAGGCCTCGCTGGACAGAATCTCACGTGTGAGCCGGGCTCTGCACTACTTGGCCAGAGTATGTTTGAAGGCATATCCATTTTCTTGTAAGTGTTTGTCTATAAAACGAGGCAGTCAAAAGGCAACATCTCACACCACACATTTCTTTTGTTTTTTTGTTTTGTTTTGTTTTGTTTTGTTTTTTTGCGGTACTGAGGATTGAACTCAGGGGCATTCTACCTCCGAGCTACACCCCCAGCCCTATTTTTTATTCTTTATTTTGAAACCAGGTCTCACTAAGTTGCGGAGTGCCTCACTAGGTAGCTGAGGCTGGCCGTGAACCCGGTCTTCCGGTCTCAGCCTCCCAAATGCTAGGATTACAAGCATGCACCACTACGCCCGACTGACCACACATTTCTTAAAAACAAACAAACAAACAAACAAACAAACAAAACCTTTTATTGGTACGTTTGTGATTTTACAACATAGTGAGATTCAAAGTCGTACACCCATACGTGTACACGGCATTTGGTCACACCAAATATTTCAAAGTCAAATTCTGACCCTCATAGACGAAATAACCAGCCTTAGTTTTTGCAGCAAAGTTGGGCAGTGACCCTGCCGTCAAACACAGCCACATTGAGCTATCTGCTGTTGAGATTCAGATTCTATGTGAATTCTGCACCCCCACCCCAATCCTTAAAGCAACTTTAGTACTTTTTCAATTTATACAATAACAATGACTGTGTGTGTGCGTATGTGCATGTGTGTGCACGAGCGCACACGCACTCTAGGAATGGAATCCAGGACCTTGTACATGCTAAGCACACATTCTACCACTGAGCTCAATCACCAGCTTCCAGATGTTTTGGGGTAAGGTAGTTCAAAGTTACTTACATAGTGTGTTAAGCTGCTGCGGCAGCTTTTGACAGAGGGTAGGTGACATGAGCGATGGAGTGGGAGGTGGCCCAGGAGGCCCCAAGGAAGGGACGCTACTTGTAGTAAGACCACCGGATGTGGCCTTTCCCCTAAGGATCGGCTCCCAAACTTCCTACCTAGCTCCACAAAATGGTCCTTGAGGGGGTAGGGAGGTGTAGTTCAGCGGTAAGCACTTGCCTAGCACCCACAAAGTCCTGGGTTCCATCCCCACTGCCACAAAAAAATAAAATAAAATAAAAGAGCCAGGGGCAGTAACACACACTTGTAATCTCAGTACTGAGACAAACAGATTGCAGGTTTGAAGCCAGTATATAGTAACTTTGCAAGACCCTATTTTGAAATAAATAACAAAAAGAACTGGGGGTATAGCTCAGAGGCAGAACTTCCCTGGGTTTGATCCCTTGTACCACACACGAAACATTAATAAATACAAAATTTTAAAAATAAAAAGAATATAAACATGTGCAACGCTGTGACAGGCTGTCATTCTCTGCAGGGATCATACTCTGTTTGCACATGAACTACTGTTTCAAAACGGTCCTTGAGGGTTCTGGATCAGAACCCTGACTTTTCCTGGGTTTCCCAACTGCCAGCGTTGCAGTAGTCGGTAAATTACTTAACTGACCTATGCCTCTGTTGCCTTGTAAACTGAGGATAATATTCCAGAGTGACTGGGTTCTGATTTTTATTTTATTTATTTTTGTGTGAGTACGTGTGGTACTGGGGATTGAGCCCAGGGGCATTCTACCTCCAAGCTATACCCCCAGCCCTATTTATTTATTTATTTATTTATTCATTCATTGTTTTGAAACAGGGTCTTGCTAAGTTGCTAAGGGTTCTGCTAATAGTAATAATAATAATAATAATTTATTTTAATTCCTCATTATCACAGTGCTTCAAGTGTTAAGTAGTCCTTCTAGTTTGAGTCTTCACTACAATTATTACTACTGCGTAGGTGAGCAAAATAATCTAAATAGAAGTTTTGATAAATAAATATTCTGGAATGCACTTCTTTGTGGTATTAATGGGAAGATTATGGGGTCCTGATTAAAGGACACAGAATGCATAACACCTTTTTGATTCTTGGCCCAAAAGCAAGAAGGCTAGAATGGAAGTCCCTGAGGACAGAGAGGTTTGACTGTGGTGTCCACTGTATCGTTTGCCATCTAGAACTGTCCTGGGCGCATTGTGCAGTGAAATCATGCTTTTCCTCTCTCCCAGGCGACGCACGTTAGTAAGAGGTGGGATCTGGGATGGCAGACCCTTTCTCTCGTGGAGTAGAAGGATGCTGGGAAGAGCAGGGAAGGGAGGAGATCAGTAACTCCTGCCCACGGAAGCCTGAGGCGCCTCAGTTTTAGAAGAAAGTTGACACACGTAGAACCCTTCAGTGCCGAGCACCCCTTGCAGAGTCCCCGTACAACTCCCAGGGTGGACACGTCCCGAGACCGTGGCCTTTGTGAGGCTGATCAGCAAGGCAGCACCACTGTCTTCACAGAGAGAAGGTGTGCCGGCATCGGCAGGAGCCAGCAGAAAAGCTTCCTGCGACTGTAATCATTCCAGACTGAAGCTTCCCAAGCCCGGATCATTTAATGAATCTACAATCCATTAAGTCACAAAGTGCCTCAAATCATTCCAAATCCACTACTTGGAAGTGAGAAAGACAAGTTGGATACAATGTCCAGTTTTCACAGGGTGCAGAGAAACCCTGATCAGCTGTCCACGCAGACGGCTTAGCAGCCCACGCTGGCCTCCCCGGACAGCTCTAGCTTTTCTAGCATTTACGTCCCCAGCCACGGCATCACAGCACAGTAACAAACCAGTTCTCCTTGGCCTTTCAAAAGCTGCAGTAGTCCTCTTTCCCTAACATACACACATACACTCGCAGTTCAGGAAGACAGAAGGAACCAGAGGCGAAGGCATATTTTCCATAGCACTTGAGCTCATGCTAATAACTTCAATTCAAACGTTGACTCGTGGGAAGCAGTAGCCAACTACGACCACTTAAGAGGTGCAGCACAGAGCGAGTCCTTGTCCCCAGACAGCCCCGCTCTGGCTGCTGCAGGGGTTCACCCTCACCTTCAGGGACCAAGCTCATCTTTTTGACAGCAAGCAGCACCATCAGGAAACGCAGTTGCCAGGAGCTGCGGCTGTGGCTCAGCACCCGGGTCCAGCACAGAAGCCGCTGACAGACGGGAGCCCGCCCATGCAGGACTTCTCCTGGGCCACCCTCACCGCGTGACAGGATGTGACAGTGACCGCGTCCTTTCCTATGAGTCTCCCGCCCCAAAGTGAGAGGCGTGTATGCCAATGGCGCCTTCAAGCAGAGACAGAATGATTCTGAGTTTTGAGTTGAAGCTTTTCTGGAGAATCCATTCTTCTTATTTCTTCCTCTGGCAGGAGCTCCCCTTCCTTAATTCAGTCACACATGGCCCCCTTTTAAGAGGCTGATTCAACTGGAGAAATGCACGCACACAGAAACTGGAGAAATGCACACAGCACAGAAAACTGTCTTCTTTATCTCCAGCCCCTTCACCATCAAGAAGAGAATTAAAAAAAAATTCTAAGCTGGGCACGGTGACACACACTTGTAATCCAGTATTTAGGAGCCTGAGATAGAAGGATCACAGGTTCAAGGACAGCCTCAGCAAGTAGTGAAACTGTCATCAACCTAGTGAGACCCTGTTTCCAAATAAGAAATAAATTGAGCTGGGGATGTAGCTACACACACACACACACACAAAACAAAACTGAAGTTGTAGAGTTCTTTTGAACCAGTCAGCTCTTGTTCAGAAGGGGAGCAGGAAGCCAGGGGGCAGGGGCACCAGAGGAAAGGTTAATTACTCAGTCCCCCTACCTGCCCCAAAATGTCATTTACAAATTAACCACCAAGGAAAACAGGCCTGGAAGCAGACCTGACACCCCGCCCTGCCTCTTCTTGTGTGACCGGGAAGCTTTACTTCAACTGTCATTCCTCAGTGTTAACTGAGCTACTGTCGGTCCTCATTTAACAAGATGGTGGTATGAGGACAATGCCCTAGATTTAGTAAGGGCTGAATCAGTACTGGTAGAAAGGTTCCTGTCTTGGTCCACTCTCTGTGGCTATAACAAAATACCTGACACTGAGTAAGTTATAAGAGGTTCAGAGGCGGGAAAGTTCATGGCACCAGCACCTGCTCAGCTTCTGCTGAGGGTCTTGTACTGCATCGTGACATGGTGGAGATATGGAAGGGAAGCTGACTTAGGCAAGAGGAGCACATGAGCCAGAGAGACCCTGGGGAGGGGGCGGGGCAGGATTGACCCAGGTTAAAACCACCCATCCTTGCAGGTCCTAATCCAGTTTCAAGAGACTATTCCAGTCTCAAGAGAACTAAGCCAGTGTCATTCATGAAAAGACATTCATTCATGAATGAGGGTGGTGCCGTGACCTAATCACCTTCTACAGGCCCCACCTCCTCTTCACGCCATTACATTGGGAACCCAAACTTCCAGCACATGGACTTTTGCAGGACAAGCCCTATTCAAACCATGGCAGTTCCTGATGACAATTATAACACACCAGGTAACTTTATTAATGATCTACCATGCACAAGACCCTGAGCAAAAACTTTAACCTGATCAGCAATCCTTTGGACCATCATTATCCCTGCTCTAATGGATAGAAAGCTAAGGAACGAAGAGGTTAACGACCTTGCCGAAAGCCACCTCACCACCAAGAGACCAAGCCTGTGCTGGCGTGCCGGCTGTGCACTGGTGCCACCGGCCTGCCTCTGCACTACTGAGCGGTCAATAGTGGTCAATAGCTGTCAAGTGCTTGAATGTGGCCCATGCCGATGAGGAGATGCATTTTTAATTTTATTCAACTTTAATGAGGTTAACTTTAAATAGGCACATGTGGTTAGTCGCTGATGTTTCAGACAGACCAGCTGGAGAGTCTGCACCATTAACTACCAAGGACAAGCCGCACCCAGGGTAGACAAGAGACGTCAAAGAGACAGAAATGAAGTTGGGACTGGCTGATGCGTGTATGCGGCTGGGACGGGGCACAGAATTTTTAATCTCGTTATAAGTAGGATGATATTGTCGTGTTATTTTCTATTTGCCTTCCACCCATGTGGCAAGCATATTTTTAATCACAAAAGTAATATACTATTTTTAAAAAGCCAAAGAGCCAGCCAGGCACGGTGGCGCACGCTTGCAATCCCAGTAGTTGGGAGGCTGAGACAGGAGGATCGCAGGTTCACAGCCAGCCTCAGCAACCTTATGAAGGCCCTCCACAACTTAGTGAGACCCTGTTTCAAAATAAAACATAAAAATAGGGCTGCGGATATAGCTCGGAGGTAGAATGCCCCTGAGTTCAATCCTCAGTACCACAAAAAAGAAAAAAAAAAGTCAAAGAACCAAAAGTATACAACTTTTTTTTTTTTTTCAGTAGTAGGGATTGAACCCAGGGCCTCATGCACGATAGGCAAGCACTCTACCACTGAGCTACAACTCCAGCCCCCAAAGTGTATGACCTCTTAAGTAAAAGTTCCTGTCTCCACCATCGCCACCCCATGTTAATCCCCCCCAGACCACAACACAGAGACTTTACGACTATTTTGAGTCTATATGTACATGAGTGCACAGAGGAATCAAAATGGGATCAACCTGGCGTGGTGGCGCACACTTGTAATCCCAGTACTTGGGAGGCTGAGACAGGAGGATCGAAGGTTCAAGGACAGCCTCAGCAATTTAGTGAGGCTCTCAGTAACCTTAGAGAAATCTTGTTTTCAAATAAGAAATAAAGTCGGTCTGAGGATGTAGCTCGGAGGCAGAATACCTCTGGGTTCAATTCCTAGTACCACAAAAAAAGGGGGGATCAAACCCCACTTATTGTTCTCCGACAGTATCTTCTCTGAAAACTTACATCTCACTCACCTTCCACGCTGATGCTGAGTGACTCCGTTTCTCCCTTTCCTCATACCTATTTCATCATATGGTTGTATCACGATTCATTTAACCAGTCTTCTATTTTCAGATATCTTGAACTCTGAACTGTTGCCCTTAAAGATAATACTGCAAGCTGGCTGCGGTGGCACACACCTGTAATCCTGGTACTTGGAAGGCTGAGGTAGGAGGATGGAAGGTCCAAGGACAGCCTCAGCAATGTAGCAATGTAGCGAGACCCCCAGTAACCTAGTGAGACCCAGTTTCAAAATAAAAAATCAGAGGGGCTGGCTATCTAGCTCAGAGGTAGAATGCCTCTGGGTTCAATCCCCAGTACAAAACAAAACACAAAAGACAGTATTCCAGTGAGTGTACAGTCACCATGGAATTGCAGTTCTGTAGGACTGCTTCTTCAGTGGCTCAGCAAGCCCTGTTGCTTGCCTACCCAAGGGGCATTCCCCTACCTCTTCTCTGCTAACACAACTGGCTCGGTTCAGGGACCACCCCAGGTCCTCAGGACTCAGGCGTAAGTTCTGATTGGCCCAGGCCGCTCCCACTGGCCGTGGTTGGTTAACACCTGGGCATCCAACTCAATTCAGCGCGGTGGGAAACAGCAGAAAGCACCTGGAGGTCTTGAGAAAACAAGAGACACAGGGACACTCGTTCCCTCAGCCTCCAGACAGCCAGGAGAGAACCTGGGAGAAGCCCAGGACGGCAGAGGCAGGAGAGATGGAAGAGCTGGGGTCTTTAATTCAGCTGCGGAATTAACCCACCCCAGAGTTTCCCCACCTCCAGCCTTCTAATAAAGTAAATTATTTTCCTTCCAGCTCGTGGAATTTGGGTTTTACCAGACAAGACTGTCCTAAGCAGTACAGATGGACGCGCTGGTTGAGAGCGCGTGCGCGAACCTTACTGGGTTGGGTACCCGAAGGGCCCCTCCATTCATCTTCTCCTAACATGATGCAGAACGGGTCTCGAGGGCTCAGCTGCATCTTCCATCCACTGGAATGGTGGCTTTCCTGCTGCATCAGGTGAAGCGTATTTGAACAGCTCTCCCGTCAGTATCCCCTGCCGACAGTGCGCACGGATGATACTGAATTAAATATAAACCCAGAAATCCGGCCAGACTGAAGATGGAGATCTGCCAGAACTCGGTTTCCTGTCCCACCCTCCCTTTTTTTTTTCGTATCACATTACACGTAGAAAATGATAATATTTCAGGGCACACTGGGATAAGTGGATAATGCTACTCAAAACCAATAACTTTCAGCTGAAGAATTCTAGTTGCCTTTAGTCCTGCCTGGCCTCCCCGAGGACAGAGAGAATCGAAGTTTTTGGCCCATCTGAAACCCATTCACAAAACCCTGGCTGCAAGGTCCGCTCTAAAAGGATTTGGATTTCCTGGATTCTAAGCCCATTGCCCACATCTTAACCTCTCTGAAATCAGGATGCGTCTTACAGCCAGTAACAGCTTGTAAGTGCTGCCAGCCAGGTGCCATGAATGATGCCACTGACGTGTGCCACCTTTGCACAGATCCCACCTGATAATCTTCCGCTGGCCCCTTCTGGTGCGGCCAGGAGACCCCAGCAGTCTGGAGGGCTCAGACTTTCAGTTTGATGCAATAAAAATGTTCTGGAGGCCCGCCAAACAATGGATGTAGATTCACAATCAGGTACTTAACGCCACTGAAACCCACATGTCAAAGTGCTAGAAATGGTAACTTTTATGTTGTACCTATTTCCCCAGGAACAAAGGAGCGTGGGGATAAAAGGCCCAGCATGGAACTTTGCAGAAGTTTGCAGTCACTAGCTTGGAGGCAGAGACCATGGCAGAGCATCTCCCAGGAAACTGCACCTGGGAGGGTGTCCTGAGAGAAACCTCGGCCCCGCCTCCCCGCCTCCCCGCCCGCACACTCTGAGTGTGCTCCCTCAGTGGATGACTTCTTATATTTGATGAATATGGCTAAAAGTTCTGATATGCCATAAAGGGATAAAGAACTATTTTCAATACTACGCTTCCAGAATTAACTTGGGGTTACAGCCAAGCAAGTTTAAGATGTGGAAATATTATACACTGTGCAGTGGCGTGCCAATATTATCCCTTGGGCTAGCACTACCAGCAACGTGGACATGGAGCTCAGGAACAGGCCGCTCTGGACGCTCTTGCATGCCGCCCCAGGCCAGCACGTGTTCCTGCTCTGGTCAGGTCTACCTGCACCCCCTCTTCTCATTGCATCTCCTCCTTCTCATCGCATCTCCTGCGTTTCTCCAGCAGCCTCACACCTGGCTATCCTGCCTCCAGCTAGCTCGCCCTCTCTCTGCTGCCAGGACACCTTTTCTACAACCGCGGCCATTTCTATGACATCAGGCCACTTCCCTGGCTTTCAGGATGAAGTTCAAGGTTTTAAATGGAATACACAAGGCCCTCATGGTTTAACCTGGCTGACCACAGCCTCACTTCCGGTTGCTCTCCTATACAAGCCCTGCACACCTGCCACAGGTAAAGACTTTTGGATTCTGAAACATCATGCTGCTCACGCCTGTGAGTCTCTACTTGCTGTTCCCTTGAGCCAGAATGCCTTTCCCTCCCCGTGTTTGGACAGCTCCTACACACCCTTCAGTATTCAGCCTTTGCCTCCTCCGGGAAGCCTCCCTGGCTATTCCAGGGAGGAATTCACCAGCACCCTGTGACATATCAAAGTGGCTAGCATCCGGGGGCTGATGCATGGTAGGAACCCAAAGATTGTTGAATGAATGTGCTAAGGCAATTTGTTTTCTACTTCTATTGCTTTTCTCGTATTGTATCAACCAGGACACTTTTTTGTGTGTGTGTGGTATGGGGGTTGAACCCAGGGGCATTCTACCTCCTCCAAGCTACACCCCCAGCCCTATTTTTTATTCTTTATTTTTGAAACAGGATCTCACTAAGTTGTGGAAGGCCTCACTAAGTAGCTGAGGCTGGCCACGAGCCTGCGATCCTCCTATCTCAGCCTCCCAAGTACTGGGATGACAAGCATGTGCCACTATGCCCGGCTTACCAGGACACTTTTTGAATAAACAGCTCTTCTTTTTCACTGCATTCAATTCTTCCCAATGGCATAAGTGATCGACAAAATCAAAATAGTAAAATAATCCCCAAAGTAGTGCTACCGTCACCCTGGAAACCCGCCTCGCAAGCTAAAGACAGACTGAAGATTTGCACTGAGCTACACCCTCATATGCTCAGTGCTTTCAACACTGAGCCTAGACTCCTGACCCTTATGCTAATCATAACCAATCAGGCACCGAGACAGTATCCAGTACAGCCTAGCTGCCAAGAGCAGACTAACACAGACTGCCTAGCGCGTGTCTTGTGTTAGCCACACACTAGCTATGTGCCTTGGGCAAATTATTTAATCTCTCTTTTTGTTGGTACTGGGGATTGAACCCAGGGGTCATTCTACCTCTCAGCTACACCCTCTGCCCTTTTTTAAATTTTGAAACAGGTTCTCACTAAGTTGCTGAGGTTGGCCTCAAACCTGTGACCCTCCTGTCTTAGCCTCCCAAGGACTGGAGTTACAGGAGTGCGCCATCACCATCAACTATTTAATTGCTCTATGCCTCAGTCTCATTTGTAAGAGGGGAATTAAAGTAATGGTACTGGACTCCTAGAATAAATGACTTAGCATATGGTGAATGCTTATAAGTACTTAGCACAAATTTCGACCTGCTTACCTTTTTATTTTTCCTATTAACTGGCAAAGAAGGAAAGGTGTACCTAAGAAGCAAAACAGAGAAGCCATTTGGGAAGTGGCTTTTTTCCTGTGTGAAGCTACTGCTAGAGCTGTCCTGGTGCCCATTTAATGAACCCACAGGCCAGCACCATGAGACCTGTGTCTCATTCTGCTCAAGGTGAGCTGTTACAGGACTCTGCCACCCATCATCACTGCTCATCACCTGGCTCCTTCAGGCTGCCCGAGTGCTTACTCCTTACAGGTCACCTGTAGCACTGTGACACAATGCGCTCTGCCTCTTCCTCCTCCTGCCCAAGGCGTTTGTATTCCTAAGGTCTCCTCTTTGCTGTGGTGAGTATCCCACAAGGGGTCCCTGTGTGCACTGCCCATGTGAATGAGAACATTTTTAGTCAACCAACGAGAGAGGTTTAGCAACAGTGCCTCCGGAGCACTGCACGTGCACTCGAGTATCGCCAAAAAAAAAGGGGGGGGGGACTATGAATATTTAGCAACACAGTTTTATTTGCACCTGTTGTTCATTTCGTTCAGTTGGAATGTCTGAGGCAAAGGTAGGAGGGCCTGGACCAGGCAGAGCAGGCTCTGCTGTGGTTTCCTTTGGCCCGGTGATGTGGGTTTAAGTAGCACCCTGGCCTCCCCTCCCTGGGGTGCTCACTGCCCTTCTGCCTCGTTTATATTTGTATTGTCTACCTCTTGCACAAGAATGACCTCCAAGGGGGTAGGAGTGTGGACCTATTTTGTTCACTGATGCATCCTTAGCATCTATACAGCCTGGTGCTCAGGTGACAAAGCACTGGTTGCTCAACAACTTAGGTCGATGACACAATATCAGATTTGCAGTAAGCACCCCAGGCTGCAGATTTTCCTAGTTCCTACTCCTGGCACTCTTAGTGCCAGAGTAAACCACAGCCTTCCAGTCCAGTTGGTCCTTTTCTTTTTTTTTTTTTTTTTTTTTTTTTTTGGTACTGGGGATCAAATCTGGGGCATCCTACCTCTAAGCTACACTCCCAGCACCTTTATTTTTTTGAAACAGGGTCTCACAAAGTTGCTGAGGCTGGCCATGAACCTGTGATCCTGTTTCAGCCTCCCAGGTAGTGGGATTGTAAGTGTGCACCACTGCACCTGGCTCCAGTTGGTCCTTTAACTCATTCCTGGCCTCTGGCAGGAGACAAAGCAAAAGATTTCTAAGCAAATCATTTAAGCATGGAGTCAAACCAGACAGATCCCTGCTGGAGACTCCAAACCTTACCCTTCCTTGGAGGTGAAGTCCTGACCCTTTGCATTGTAAGACCAGTCTCCCAGCCAAACCTTCCCACCCTGGACCCTCAAAGAACCACATGCATTCTCTTATGAAGTTGGCTTAACTTTTGTAGACATTTGGTATTTTCATACTCTCTTGTGGACACATTTGCATACAAAAATCAGGAAGGGGGATCTTCTTCACAAGTAAGCATACTGTCCATCTCAAATGAATACAAGAGGTACCTCGGTTTGAACCACTTTATTTAAGTGCATAAATAGAACTCAGCCATCTTTTAGGTAAAGCATCCAAGAAATGCAGAAGAGCAGTCATTGATGGGAATGGATACCAGCCACACCAAAGAGCACTTGGGCTACCTGAAGATCAAGACACAGCCTTCCTGTGAGAAATTAATGGCACGCCCTCCCATTAGACTCTAACCAATCACGGAATACTTTCCTCCACTATTACCTCTCTCCATGATACACCAGCTGGAATAAACTCAAATAAAAAGATGGCTTTATTTTTACTTTTTAATGGAGGACCTCCCAGGGACACAACAGCTCCTGAAGCATCCCACAGATTAGACCCCATCTCTCCCTCACCTGGCTGCCTCACATGGGCCCCCACATCATTCCCTTTTTGCTTAACGCCCTGTGCCCTAAGCCGGGCACCCAGCAGGCCGTCCGCACATATGTTGGGTAAGTACTTTTGTTAACAAGGAGTTTTTGTAAGTCCTCCCATCGATCAGCTCTCCAGCCAAAAGCTCATAAAACCAAAATAGGGCAATGTCTATGGGGCAAGGACAGCTATTTGGAGCCAGGCTGCCCATTGCACAGAGCAGGCTATTGATAGGAGTCTGCCAACCACAACCCACATTCCATTAGGGCGGAGAAGAGCAGCTTCTCCGTGTGAAGTGTCTCACAGCCCAAAAGCATACACCCTCTCCCCATTGTCTGGCAAAATGCTTCTTTGGGAAAAAAAAAAATTGCTTCCTTTCCATTAGTAAACCCTACTTACAAAAATAAGAGTGAATTGTGGACCTAGGTCCGAAGCAGAACCGAGACTCATCTCTAACTCAATCCTTGCAGGCGCTCATTTATCCAGCAGGTCACTGGCTCGAAAGAGCATTTGGAGCAAATGCATTTCCTCCTTCAAGAGTGCAGAGTTGATATTCCTGTGAGGTACTGCACGCCATACACCCATTAATACACTTGTGGCTCTCCTTGCTCCATAAATGCATTTGAACGTTTTTGAAACAACCCTGAAAACCCCCAAACTTTTTTTTTTCTTTTTAAAACAAAACCAAAACAAAAAACCTCTGCAGTCAGGAGACCACCAGGGTGAGATGAGATAGCAGGAGACTTAACCCGCTGGCTTCGGGCAGCGCTCGGACCCCCCACGGCCTCGCCCCTCCCCCAAGGGAAAGCGCAGCGACGTGGCCACTAGGGCCACCCAGCCCGGCGTCCGGAGCCCTCGTCGCGGCGGAGGCGGCGACCACAGCCTCTAGAGACAAAGTTCTGTAGTGCACTGACTTCTATCATACTCAGAGTCGGAGTGTCTCAGAACTTTGCCTCAAAAGACCAAACGGCCTGTCTTCCTCTAGAAGTTTCCTCCTGCAGGTGTACTCCCCCACCCCCAGCGAAGACAAAGAAGAATAACTCGTTAGAAGCAATTTAGCTCAGGATGCGACCGATAATGGAAAGGGTCATTAATTATGGAAAGTTACTGCCGCAGTCAGCAGGGGCAAATGCCCAACTAAATGGTGTTCTAACAGCCCCGTATGGCAAATTCTGGTCGCGATGTCACAGCAAACTGACTGCTGGACTCACACGCCCTCCTGCCTACCCACCCCGGGATTAGAACCCATTCCCGGTCGACCCCCCCACCACCACCACCTTCCCGGTATGGATGCAGTCTTCTGCTAGCAGCTAATCCACTCCATCCAACTTGTGGCAACTTTTTAGCTTCCCATCTGGAAAGTGGGTGGGGGAGGGGGCTGCACGAGGACGAATTCCTGCAGCTGGGAAGAGTTGGGGGTGGGGGTGCAAATACAGGCTGTCCGCAGACGGGGCAGCCCTGGAAAGCGAGGCTTCGCGAGGCCTCCCCTTACCCCAGCCATCCCCACTACTCTAGTCCCGCTCTTCCAGCAGTCTGCCCCGGGAACTCAGTCTTTGCAATCCAGTTCCCTTGCTCCACCTACTCACTCTTCGGGATTCTCCCTGCCCCATTAAGCAGCGCTTCCCACGGACCCCAGCTGCACACAACTCTCCCCCTTGCATACAGTCCCCAATGCCGACCCTTGGCCCTGCACCCCCAGCCCCGGGCAGTGTCTCCTCCCCCCAGACCCTTCCCCCACATACCGCGCCGGAACAGCTGTTGCGCCCGTGCAACAGGTCTGCAAAGTGCCTTCCCCATCTCTCCCCCACCGCCCTGCCGCCGTCCCGTCCCCCACGTCCCCGGGGAGCCCCGGCCGGCCGTGCAGCGGGCTGCGTCCCCCGGGCCACGGTGCACACGCGGCTGGGCAAGCGCGGGGCGTCCAGAGGCTCCCGGGGCTGCGGGCGGTGGTCGCGCTCCGGCCCGCCCCGGCCGGGACGCCCTCCCGGGCGGCCCCTCGTGCCTCGGCCGCGGGCTCCCCAGCCGGTCCCTCCAGCGCCGGCCGCCAGGCACTACGGGGCCGGCTCCCCCCTTGGCGCTCCGCTCCGCTCCCTTCCATCTTGACTTTTGCCGACGTGGAAATTTTGGGTTTGGAGACGACCTGCGCTCTTATTGGCTGCCGGCGGGCGGGGTCGGAGGTCACGGCTGCTCTAGCTATTCCGCGCCAAGGGGAGCCGCACGGCGGCTCGTGTCAAGTCAGCAGGTTCCCCCCGCCTCCCCGGGGTCACGTGCGCCCCGGGCGGGTCCTGGAGACGCCTCCTTATGCAAATAGAGCGGCCGCGGGGGCCCGGGGCGGGGCCAGGGGCGGGGCACGGGCCGGCTCCCCGGACGGGGGCGGGGCCGGGGGCGGGGCGGGGCGCTCCAGGTGGCCACCTGGCCCCAGTCCCGCCCCGCCCTCCCGCCCACCGCCTGCACCCCGCCCGCTGGCCTCCAGCGTCGGTCCGGTTGGACGCGGTCCCCAGCCAGCCCCCGCTGGGCGCCGGAAACCCGCGCTTTACAAGGTGGTCCTGAATGCCGGCTTCTCCGGAAGCCCCTTCCAGGAGCCCCAGTCAGAGCCCAGGTTGGGCCTGGGTCTCCCCAGGGTGGGGAAGAAGAGCAGCGACGCTGCCTGCTGGAAACCTCGGGGAGGACAGTTTTCTCCCTCGGGTTGGGAGTTGAAAGAAGTAAGAGCTAGATTCCCGGTAAGAGAATTCTAGGACAAAGCAAAATCAAAAATTCATCGAAGTTAAAAGTCATCCTTTTTAATTAACTTCTCACTACTCATCCCTAAATACAAAGAGGCCAAAGAGCTCTAACAGTAGCCAGAATGCCAGCTCTGAGTTTTAAAAATTATTTATTTAATGGTTTTTTTAAAACGTCTACAGGGACTAAAGGAGAAACCGGCCGGTCTCCGCTCTGACCTCTGCTGGGGACTGGGCACCGGAGAGTGGAACTGGACGCAGGCTCTCTCTCCCACATCTACAAGGAGGTGTAGCGCGTGGAAAAGGAATCGATCCTGAACATCAATTTCAACGTGCTTCCCCGAGCACACCAAAAAAGGTGCTTTCATAGAAAGAAGGGGAATCGATGACCAGGAGGTCTTCCTCCCCTCCCTGCCCCCCCAAGGAAAAGAAAGAATTGGCCTTGCAGCGGTAGAGCTCGCCTTATCGATGCTGACTCTAAGGTCTGCCAAAAAAGAAAAGGGCTGCATTAAAAAAATTAATATATATATATATGTAAATGCACACGCCCATATATATGTCTATATATATATCCTTTTCTAGGACTGGCCTAGGCCCCTCCCCTTTGTGTAATAAACTATCTGTATCATCCTCATCATTTCTCCATCTTAAGTCTGGTCGGATGATACAGAAAAACAAAAGATATTTTCATGGGAAGATTCTTACCTGGAAATTCTTCTTAATTTACTCTTTCCTTCTCCCCATTCCCCCTATGGAAAAAGAAATCATTGCTCCTTCAACTGTCTCCCCACTCTCTCCTTTCTCTTCCCTCGCCACACTTGCTTGTTTATCTGACCCTTCCGGGTTTGCCGGGGCCTCCCCCAGGCACGGCCAGCCCCCCACCCCCGCTCGCTCGGCTGAGGCCTGCCTGCCCGCATTGCTAGCTGGGCCTCGGAGTTGGCCCAGGCTCTCCGCCTGTTCCGTGGCGTGCACTGGAATATTGATTTTTCAGTGTGTGTGCGCCGGCTCTGTAAAAATCAATATTTCAGTAGCTGGAGCACAGCGCCGGGCAGTGTAATGGAGCCGGCCTGCTGATGTAACGTGCGGGGTCCACCCTCAGCAATTGAGGTCAGTCAGAAAATGGCAGCGTGCTTTCCTATTTCATTGTTTGCTTCTGAGAGGGAAGGAGTTTGCATACCAACCGTTGTGTACATCAAATGCCAGGGCAAGTCACCGTAGTGCTTTGGGGTAACTTGGAAACCAGATGAGAAAAAAAAAAAAAATACCACACAAAACAGTGATGATGAAAACCGTTCCAATATCCCTTCTAAGGACCCTTATATATATTAGGGGAGGGGAGATTCATTGTCTGCCATCAATCCTACCAAATTTCACAATGAGAAAATGAAAAATAGGCTCAGCTTGCTCCAGGGAAGAGCTAGAGCCTATCTTTTAGTATTAGATTTGTGGAAGCCTATTATCCTACAGCCCTACAGTATGCCTCTGATTAAAAGAACAGGAGATTTCTCGCATGATTTGAAGGGGAAAAAAAAAAATCAATAATGGTACCAACTTGGGGGCTGTCATCATGCCATTCACAGCAGATGAACAGAGACAGACTGGACCTGGAGTCAGGCCTGTGGGTGTTCTCTAGGCAACCCCTTAGGTAAGCTGTGGAGAATCTCCTCACCTCTCCTGGCCTCAGGGGCTTTACCTGTGGTGGAAAGGTTTAGAGTGAACAGCTTCTAAATAGACCTCACCCTAACACTTATGGTTCTACAGGAGAAATAATGAGATGACCCAAAACATGCTTATGTTAGATGTGTGCACAGATAAGAAGAAATAGGCTGGAACTAGAAAGGCTGCAGAAACAGGTAGATATGTTCCTCCTCTCTCTAATTGTGTGCTTTATTTCATTTTAAATTCTATTCCAGCGCCATCTTCTTGGAGGGTAATTTGGTCCTTTTCCAAAATGAACTTCTTTGGGCATTTCAAATTCTAAACGTTTTCCCTAAAGAAATAATTAATATCACTAGAAAGATGTTTATCATTGCCAGTTTTGTAATTTTGAAACATTAGAAGTAACATAAATATCCAATAATAGGGGACTTATTAAATAAAATATCATAATAGTATGTTTATTCAAGGGAACACAATTGTTTCATATGGAGGGGTTGAATAAGTATTAAAACAATATGGAAGAATGTATTGAAATATATGTGATATTTACATCTATATATCAAGCTATGACTATCTCATAGCATGAACTCTGAAGCCAAATGGCCTGGGTTCAAATCCTGTCTCTCTCACTACCTAGCTGTGTGACTTTGGTCAGCTATCAACGAGGTATATTAATTTCCTGTTGCTGTTGTAACAACTCACCATAAACTTGGCGGCTTAAAACAACACACATTTATTATCTCACAGTTTTAGGGATCAGAAGTCCAAAATGGGGCCAAAATCAGGGTGTCAGAGCACACTCCCTCCAGAGGCTCACAGGGGCCATCTGTTCCCTTTTTAGAAGCCTCCTGCATCTCTTGGCTGTGGCCCCTTCCTTTATCTTGAAAACCCAGGGTTCCAACCTCTGCTTTTGTCTTTCTATCTCCTCCCTAACTCTCACCCTCCTGCCCCCTTCATATAAATCTCTGTGTGACTACAGTGGGCCCCCTGGTTAATGCAAGATAATTTCTCCATCTCAAGAGTCTAACAGCAAGGTTGGCCATGACCGCACTAACGTCAAGCGATTAGCAGGGTTGGTGCATTCTAATCAGACATCTTTGTTAGGTACAAGCTGATAAAGGCATACATGCACACATTTCTCATTTAACCTTTCCCCAATTCCCACCCCACTCCATTGCCCTCCCTCCTTCTCAAGTTCAGTTTAGTGATTGACTTTGATGTTTGTGAAAGTACATCAGGTGCATTAGGGTGCCCCCCCATCACCTCAGTTAAGTCATCTTCTTTGTTCATCTAAGATTTCTCATTCTTCGTCTGGAGTCCCTCTTATGTCCCACTTTCTCCCTAGTTTCTGCATATTAGGGAGAGCATACGATTTTTTACTTTTTGTGACTGACTAATCTCACTTAGCATAATGTTTTCCAGTTCCATCCATTTCCCTGCAAATGACATGATTTTGTTCTTCTTTATGGCTGAGTAAAATTCCATTGTGGACATATCCCATAGTTTTGTAATCTCTTCATCTGTTGATGGACATCTTGGCTGGTTCCATAGTTTGGCAATTGTGAATTGTGCAGCTATAAGCATAGATACACTTGCATTGATCTGATGGTTTGGTTTCCCTTCTTCTGGGTAGATACCCAGAAGTGGTATTGCTGGATCATATGGTAGGTTCATTCCCATTTGTCTGAGGAGCCTCCATACTGTTTTCCAAAGTGGTTGCACTAATCTGCAATCCCACCAACAATGTATTAGGGTCCCCACTTCTCCACACCCTCGCCAGCATTTATTGTTGTTTGTGTTCTTGATGATTGCCATTCTGATTGAGGTTAGGTGTCCAGCTTAACATTTAAGCTCATAAGTGTTCGTTGTGTTATGTTTTTAAGTTGCATACGTGGGAGGCAGGACGAGGGTGGTTTTAGGGCAGAGACATCTGGCCTCTGAACATCACCACTTACATCTACCTGTGGGTGTTGGGTGCTGCACACACTCACATTGGGGTACCCAGTCTGAAGACTCCCTATTCAAGTTAGGATGCCCCCCAATCTGTTATAAAGCCCTTGGCATGAGGTCACATACATTCAGTTTGAGGGACATGCACCCTTTTAAAAAAAAAACCAAAAACTGTTAGTCATGAAAAATTACCAAAAATCAAAAGGAAAAAGAATATATTGTAAATACATTCTATAAAATAGATATAAAAATTATGTCAAAGCCGAGTGTAGCGGTGCACACCTATAATCTCAGTACTTAGAAGGCCAAGACAGGAGGATCACAGGGCTGCCGTGTGGAAGAACCAACAGGTGATTAGAGGGTTGAGACTTTGGGTCGGGTTATCAACCCCATCTCCAGGGAAAGGAGAGGACTGGAGAGTGGGCTCAATCATGGGGCCAATGATTCACTCAATCATGCCTACATAACGAAACCCCAATAAAAATCCCGGACACCAAAGACTCGAACGAGCTTCCCAGCTGTTGAACATAACACTGTGCCCAGAAGACTCGAGTCCTGAGTCCGCACTGAGAGGACTGGGAAGGACTCCATGTTTGAGGCTCTTGCTCTTGGGTGTCTCTTCATTGCGTCATTCTGATTCGTGTGCTTTATAATAATACCATAACCACAAGTACAGCTCTTTCCTGAGTTCTCTGAGTGTTCTAGCCAATTCCCAAGCTGAGCGGGTTTCCCTGTGAGCTGTAGGCAGTTTGTCAGAAGTGTAAGTGGCCTGGGACCTCCTGACGCCCCTGGTGTCTGAAGGCAGTTTTGGTGATGCGTGGTCTCCCTAACCTGTACCAGCTCTGGCTAACGTCAGAATCGCACTGTGGTATTGGCTCCTACCTTCAAACATTTACAGATTCGTACAGAAGATAAGCTGTAAAGACTTAAAAACAACATAAAGAGTGTCAGAATGATGCACTTCAGAGACACAAACTACTAAGGACTTTTTTTTTTTTTTTTTTTTTGGTAAAGTACTAGGAGTTGAACCCAGGGGCACTCTAACACACCAAGCGCTGTGTGCATGTATGTTTGTATCACTTTGAACCTCACTGTGATGTATAATTACAATACACCAATGAAAGTATAAAAAGTGATGGTGTTGTGCAATGGTTAACAGACCTGCTGAGGGAACCCAGAGAGAGGAAGGCCAGCTTGCACGTAGGCACTCTGGAGGAAGCCTGGACAAGAAGCTGCTCCTTGGCTACAGTCTCGGGAGATGAGTGAGACTTGGAGATGCAGCAGTTGTGAAAATAAACATGTATGGAGTTGTTATAATATAATTATTAAATGATTTAATAATATACAGTTATTAAATGATTTAATAATATACAGAGTTGTGTTAGCTTTCCATCCCTATGACAGAATGCACGAGATAACTTATCAAAAGAAAGGTTCATTTGGGCTCTTGGTTTTAGAGCCTGCTTGGGAAGACCCCTTGCTTTTTGGCCTCCACTGGGGGTGCTGGGTGGTAAGAGCAGGGAACACGTGGGGAGCAAACTGCTCACCTCGTGGCCAGAAGCAAAAGAGCAAGAGGAAGGGGCCAGGGTCCCGGGGTCCCCTTGGAGGACACGCCCCAATGACCTAAGGTTCCCACCAGGCCCCTTCTCCTAAAGGTTCCTCCATCTCCCCACAGCACCAGTCTGGGAACCCAGAGTTTAACACATGGGCCTTTAAGGACATTCCACATCCAAACCACGGCAACTGTAGTCTCATGAGGTCCAACCAACATTGTCTCTCTTTTACAGACATACATCGAAGTGCTCAGCGATCAAAACCTTGCCAGGGGCTACACAGTGGGATTTGAACCCAGGCAATGGGACTCGGTACCCACACGTGTGTGTGTGTGTGTGTGTGTGTAGTATGTGTGTAGTATGTGTGTAGTGTGTGTGTGTGTGTGTAGTGTGTGTGTAGTGTGTGTGTGTGTAGTGTGTGTGTGTGTGTGTGTGTGTGTGTAGTGTGTGTGTGTGTATGTGTGTAGTGTGTGTGTGTGTGTGTAGTGTGTAGTATTGAGGATTCAACCAAGGGTGTTCTAGCCCTGAGCTACACCTCCAGCACTTTTTAAAATTTTTTTATTTTGAAACAGGATCTCACTAAATTGCCAAGGCTAGCCTGGAACTTGTGATCCTCCTGTCTCAGCCTCCCAAGCACTGGGATTACAGGCCTGTGCCACCAGACCAGACAGTGCCCACACTCATAACCGCTGAGTTCTACTGCTGAGTTCTACTGTGGGAAGACAGAACATTCCAGGAGGCAGGAAATGGGAAGCAGTGCTGTGCATATAAGGGGAAAAGAGTAACATCAGGTAGGGCCTTTGAAGGCTCAACTAAAGACTCGCACCCTGGCCTAAGAGGTTTTGGGGAACCAAAGGTCTTGGGGAATGGGACTTTGTAATGGGATTCTGTGGACTTCAAGGCACTGCAGTGATGTAAGGAATTCCATTTTAAAGCAAGGTCCCCTCCTTCAAACCAGAGAGCTGCTTTCTCCTCCCTAAGACAAATGACTTTCTACCTGGTAGCCAAGCTGTGGTGTATAGACTGCAAGCGCCTGGAAGAAGCAGGCCATTATTTTTAATCTCCGGTGGCAACTGGCCTGGTACACATCGCAGGCATTCAAGGCTGTGCTGGATGAACGGATCCTATGCCACATTGAACCATAGCAATTTGTTGATATTTGACCATTTTGACCTACAACAATGGCAGTTTATTAGGGTTTCAACCTGTTTGAAGAATTGTATTACAATCATGCAATGGAGATAGATAATGTTGAAATTCAAGTACATTACTGTCAAAGAAGCTTTCAAACTTAATGTGCAGGTTTAAATGAGAATGAACGTATATACATACATATTTGTGTGTGTGTGTGTGTGTGTGTGTGTGTGTTTTCATATACATGAAGAAAGAGATATAAAAGCCTGTCTACACTTTATTTCTACAAGAACTATTAATCCATGCAATCTGATTCTGATAGTAAATCGGAAGCTCAAACTCTATCCAAATCAGGTTTATAAATCAGAGTTAAAGCTCAGTACAGTAGATCAAATATGAAGGGCAATAAAGAGAAACAAGAAAATTGGATAAATCTTATCCAAATAGTTTATATCAGAATAGTGTTCCATGGAGGATTCTTTTCTTGGTTGGTGACAGAAGGTCATTTTGAGCCTTCTTCAACCAAAACATTAGGAAATTTTAAATGCTGGGCAGGTGTCACTTTTAGAGGTATCACCACCAATCAGAGGAAGAAGACAAGCAGGTGCCAGAGTCCCTATTCAAGCAGGACCTGCCCACACTCTCCCCCAGGCTCCTCTGAGCTCTGCCAGCTTCCGCACAGGGTCAAGAGTCAAAAACTGTAGTCCCAGTACTTAGAGGCTGAGGCAGGAGGATCACAGGTATGAGGCCAGCTTCAGCAACTTAGCAAGGTCCTCAGCAACTTAGCAAGACCCAGTTTCAAAGTAAACAAATAAAATAGAGCTGGGGTATGGCTCGGAGGTAGAACACCCCTGGGTTCAATCGCCAGTACTACAAAAATAAAAAATCAAAGCTAAACTCCCAAGGGTGGCTGTCACCTGTGCAGCTTACCTGAAGGAAGGGAACTAATGACCCAGAGAGTCTAAGTCAAGGATGGGCCACCCAGACCCGGTTGGGCAGCCACCCCAGATCTCCAGCAAGGACCCCTCAAGAATCACAGTCCAAGGAGGAGGGAACTTAGAGCACATACAACCCCAACGCACAATCCTGCCCAGCGAGTCTGTCTCACTCCGTGTTTGTTTAGTTTAATTGAACAGGAGATTGTAAAAGACAACTTATTCCTGGAAGCCGCTCAGACCCACTTGTCTGCTGATTCCCTGAGCCATACCTACTCCTGGGAAAGGTTTTTTTTCCCTGAAAGTTCTTTACAGAATAGAGGGCTCTAAGCGCAGCATTCAGTAGCGATCACACTTTCCAGCTAGAGGACGTGGAGGAGCAAGACTGGCGAAGCTGGTGGCTTTCAATTTGGCTTTCCATCTGGCTTTTGGTCTGCACCAAGGTGCTTGCTCTCAGGGTTGGAAGGTGAGAACAAGTGAAAGTGCACCATTTTCCTCATAAACGGAAAAATAGTCACCAAGCGGCATCAGCTGGATCTTCCATTCACAAATCACTGGGCAAATCTGTTGCAAATCTCACGCTATGTAATTTTCGTGTGTGTGTGTGTGTGTGTGTGTGTGTGTGTGTGTGTGTGTGTGTTACTGGGGATTGAACTCAGGGGCATTCTGCCTTCGAGCTATACCCCCAGCCCTATTTTTTATTCTTTATTCTGAAACAAGAGTCTCACTAAGTTGCAGAGTGCCTCACTAGGTAGCTGAGGCTAGCCGGGAACCCGGATCCTCCAGTCTCAGCCTCCCAAATGCTGGGATTACAAGCGTGCGCCACCACGCCTGGCTACACCACGCCCGGCTACACTATGTAACTTCACGTGATAATCAGAAACACCTCGGCGTCTGATCTTTCACCTTTAGAATCAGTAGTCATTTTACCCTTTCAGTGCTGATCTTGTGAAGTTGACTCTCTAGTGTAGCTTACTAATGCTCTGCTAAAAATGCACAAGTCCCCTTCCAGGCACCTTCAGAAGACAGACCTCCCTCCAAAGACCCACATATCTTCAACCTGTCTAAATCTTTGGGTTTGGGGGCATCCGGGAAATAGCAGTACTTTTCTGCTAGAATTGCTCTTCATTACTCCAGGTTCTCTTCTGATCTCCTGCCCTTCTATTCCTCCTGTGCTAACAGGAGAGAGAGCCCATTTTCCCCCGCAGATCCTCTTGCCAGGAAACATCAGAAACCCCATAGACATTTAGGATGGCCGTATAGCACAGAGCTTCACAAGGAAGGGCCAAATCTTAAGCTCTTGGAACCACATCCCTGGTTTTTAGTCCAGTGGGTCTTTTTCTTTTCCCATCTCCTTTAGTGCCTATTTTTGGCCTGTATAGCCCTCCCCTAACTTGTTTATCTTCTTTAGTAATAAAGCTTTTTCTTTGGCAAGAAAATAATGATATAGCCACTACTTTAGGATCCATGTCTGGAACGATAGGAAGTAACTCACGCACCCCAAAGTACAGAGCTCCCCACGCACAGTTCCTCACTTATTACCATACGACATATGTTCAGTGTTTATATTCCCCTCAGGGTCCCCAAGGCCGTTAGCTCCCTAAGGGCAGGTTTTTACTCTCTAACCTACACCCCCAAGGTAGCAGCACAACCTTGCAGGCATTCTGTCAGCATCTGTTGAATGGATGCATGTGCTAAGACTAGAAGATACAGCTCAGCGGTAGAGCACTTGCCTAGCATGCATGAGGCCCTGGATTCGATCCCCAGTACTACAAAAATAAATTTAAAAATCCATAAATACACTTATAAAAAAAATAAAAACAAAGAGTGAGGAACAAACTTACAACCAGGTGCGAGCATGTTGGCTTTCACCTGTAATCTCAGTATTTGGGAGGCTGAGACAAGAGAATCACGAGTTTGAGGCCAGCCTTAGCAACATAGTGAAACCCTCTGTGACTTAGCAAGACCCTGTTCCAAGATAAAAAATAAAAAGGGCTAGAGGATTAGCTCAGAGGTAGAATGCACCTGGATTCAATACTCAGTATCAAAAGTTAAAAGATAAGAGCTAATCCCAGTACTTGGGAGGCTTGCAGCAGGTTCACAGCCAACCTCAGCTATTTAGTGAGGCTGAGACGGCAGGATCACAGGTTCGCGGCCAGCCTCAGCAACCTCGTGATGCCCTCTGCAACTTAGTGAGATCCTGTTTCAAAATAAAGAATAAAAATAGGGCTGGGGTTATAGCTTGAAAGTAGAATGCCCCTGGGTTCAATCCCTAGTACCACACACAAAAAAAAAATAAATAAATAAAATAAAAAAATAAGAGCAGACTTCCATAGAACAACTTTCCTAATACTTTTTCATGTAACAGTGTTAGCATCCTGTAAAGAGTTGTAGAACTACGCAAGGGGTGTTAAAACTCTCAAGGCCTTTTTGACACTGCCCTTCAGTGTATAAGGTAAAAAATAAAATGAAATAAAATCTACTTTTGTTTTCAGATTCATGCCATAGCCTGATATTCTCTGTGGGAATTTTTTAATTTTTAAAGAAACAATCTGATAGACAAGTATGTGGAACCTTCATTTAAAGAATATAAAATGCTGAGTTATAGCATCAAACTCAACGGTTTTTCTTTGTATGCTTCAGCCAACAACTTTTTTTTTTGTAGTGGTGCCAAGAATTGAACCCAGGGATATTCTACCTCTGAGCTACATTCCCAGCCCTTTTTATTTTTTTGTTTTGAAGCAGTCTCGCTAGGTTGCTGAGAGCCTCTCTAAGTTGCTGAGGCTGGTCTTGAACCTGCAATCCTCCTGTCTCAGCCTCCCAATACTGAGAGTAAGGCATGCACCACCACACCCAACCTTCAAGCAACAACTTGATAACTTGATAGAATTCTTCGAGTAATTTATCTTCTTAGAGAAAAGTCACCTTCACTAAAGATCTGTATGAACAGCACAAAAGCCTTTAGCCTGTGTGTGTGTGTGTGTGTGTGTGTGTGTGTGTGTGTTACTTGGGATGGAACTCAGGGGCATTCTATTTCTGAGCTACAGCTACAGCCCTATTTTTTTTTTTTTTTTTTTTTTTTTTTTTTTTTTTTTTTGCGGTACTGGGGATTGAACTCAGGGGCATTCTACCTCCGAGGTACACCCCCAGCCCTATTTTTTATTCTTTATTTTGAAACCAAGTCTCACTAAGTTGCAGAGTGCCTCACTAGGTAGCTGAGGCTGGCCGCGATTAATCTTTATTTTGAAACAAGATCTCACTAAGTTGCAGAGGGCCTCATGAGGTTGCAGAGGCTGGCCACGAACCTGTAATCCTCCCGTCTCAGTCTCCCAAGTCCTGGGATTACAAGCGTGCACCACCACGCCTGGCTACAAAAGCTTTTTAAAGCAAGTGGTATCCTTTTAAATACTGACTACAGACTCATATGGTACTTTTGAACAGTTTTTGACCTAGGCAAGAAGTTTGTTTCTCTACAATAATACAAGAAAAGGGAAAGAGAGGCGAATGGGCTATAACTTCATTTAATCTTCCAGAATGATTCGCTTGTTACAACTTTATTTCTCCATCGATCGTGGCTATCACAGTCAAGAGTTGACTCGCTCAGGATCGGGCAATCTCTTGTTAAGTGAGAAGCTGATTGGGTGCGTTCTGGGGGAGGCTCAGTTCAGATTCGCCCACCTCTGCAGCAGGGATGACTCTGTTCTGCAGTCAGTGTTGCTTATTAAACATGAGTGGCGTGGTTGGCGCAGGTGCTGATCCTTGGGCTTATCTCTGCTCACAGGTGGGGAGTTGATTGCAAGATTCAATGACATCCAGGCTCCAACAGTGGTGAAAACCCCTTCGGGTGATGCAGCACCAACAACAGATGTCACCTCGTTTGCTCCTTCAAAGGGCCTGGAATTCCAACTTCTGCCTTAGCAGACGCCGTTCATTTCTCTTTTCCCTCAGCCGCAGTTTCAACAAATCTCCCTCTAACCTAACCACAGAGTTTTGCAATCAATAACTCACTCTCGGGATGCCTGCTGGGACAGATGAAACTTTGTCGTAAATTAGAAAATGACATCCTTTCCTATGCGCGTGTTAGAGACAGACGAAATAACACTAAATGTTTATTTTTACACAATTTAGAAAGCAAATTAAGGTACGGAGGACACCCATCATCTCTCCTCAGAGGTCTGGTGCCCACAAAATGTATTGTTTACTTTGGCCACAAGCGGTATCTTGTTCACAATTGTGAGAGTTTTCCTTGGAGACCAAATCTTGGCCAGAAGAGATGGAACCAGGTCGACATTTTGCATGAGAGAGAGATCTTGAAAGCCGAGGCACTCGGTCATCAAATGGCGTTGTGGGTCATCAGCCCTCCGGTGACCTCTTCCATTTTAAGAATTACCTTATATTCTGGAAGAATGCACCGCTGCCTTCTCCTTGGGCTGAGACCACTCCAACAATAACATTGATCATTTCTCTCTCCTCCTGCCCCTCTTTTGGGGGAAGACAGCAGCAAGGAGAGGGAGAGGAGAGGCGGTTGCTCCCAGGATCTCAGTGAGCCCTGCAGGTACCGACCAGCTGGATCAGATGCGTTTCTCCCAGGTCCAGCCTACAACTGATTTGCACACACTCCCTCTTGGAAAGTCTTCTCCTCGGTGACCAAAGCTCCTCCTAGCAAGTAGGGGTGAAGGGCTATAGAGTTTCTCAACCATGCTCTGGACATCTTATGATATATATTAATGTGTATGGCTAGCAGTACTATATCAGAGAGTCTTGAACTATTTTATTATATTACCTCTGAGCTATATACCCCTAGACCTTTTTTTTTTTTTTTTGTGGTACTGGGGATTGAATTCAGGGGCATTCTACCTCCGAGCTATATTTTTTTTGTGGTACTGGGGATTGAACTCAGGGGCATTCTACCCCCAGCCCTATTTTTTATTCTTTATTTTGAAACAGGGTCTCACTAAGTTGCGGAGGGCCTCACTAGGTAGCTGAGGCTGGCCTCGAACCCGGATCCTCCGGTCTCAGCCTCCCAAATGCTCCCAGTCCTATTTTTAAATCTCATTTCATTTTAATTTATTTTATTTTATCTTTTTTTTTTTCTTCCAGTACCAGGGATTGAACCCAGGAGCATTCTACCTCTGAGCTATATCCCCAGCCCTATTTTTTATTCTTTATTTTGAAACAGGGTCTTACTAAGTTGCAGAGAGCCTCACTAAGTACTTGAGACTGCTGGCCACCAACCTGCAATCCTCCTGTCTCAGCCTCCCAACTACTGAGATTGCAAGAGTACACCACTACGCCCAGCTAATTTAATTTATTTTATTTTATTTGTGGTATTAGGGATTGAACACAGGGGTGTTCTATCTCTGAGCTAATCCTCCAGCCTTTTTTTAAATTATTTATTTTTAAACAGGGTCTCACTAGGCTGCTGAGAGTCTCCCTAAATTGCTGAGGCTGGTCTTGCTAAATTGTGGTCTCTGTCTCCCAAGTACTGGGATTACGGGCTTGAGCCACCATACTGGGCTATTTTTTTTTTTTTTTTTTTGAGAGAGAGTCTCACTAAGTTGCTGAGGACCTTGAGTCTGCAATACTCCTATCTCAGTCTCCCAAGTACTAAGATTACAGGAGTATGCCACCGCACCTGGCTAGTTAATGGCTCATACCTGTAACCCCAGTACTTGGGAGACTGAGACAGGAGAATTGCAGGTTCCAGGCTAGCCTCAGCAACTTGGTGAGGCCCTTAGCAACTCAGCAAGATTCTGTTTCCAAATAAAAGAATAAAATATGGCTGGGGTGTAGCTCAGAGGTAGAATGCCCCTGTGTTCAATCCTCAGTGCCACAAAAAAATAAAAATAAACTCAAAGGGACTCCAGAGATCATCTATTTCAGTGTTTTCAAACTTCTTAGTCTTCACCCCATGGTAGAAAAACCATTTCACATGGCAACTGTATGTACACAGAAGCATAGATTGAAGTGAAATGAGAGTTTTTGGAAACAAAATTAAGTCACACACCATGGGATGCATCTAACTTTTTCCATTCCATTATTTTTAACGCTGATCACAACTCATTCAACTGGTTTTGCTAATGGGTCGAGGCCTAGTTTGAGACTCACTGGTCTATGTTAATCCTCTTATGCTACAGAGCAGGAAATGGAAGTTAAGAAAGGTCAAGCGATCTGGCCAAGGTATAGTGCCTGAACCAGGACTAAGGCCCAGGTAGTGAAACCGTCTAACTTAGCTAATTATTAATAATAAACACTCTTCTTGCAAAATGCTGTGCTAATACTCTGAAGGATGCTTGCTGTTTGTTACAAAAACACAGGAATTTTTTTTTTAAATGGTAGAAAATTAAAGTCACCCAACACAAAACCAAATAGAATATCCTCCCCCAAATCTTCACATTACATATAATTTTCAGTTTTAAACTACAGTGTCTAGAGGACTGCTTATATAAATATATATATAGAGAGAGTCTGTTTATTTTACAAATGTTTTAAATTATGTCTGTCGCCCGGCTCCAGCTTGCTGGCTCATGGAAACTTTCTCTTCACTGATGTCTAATGCAATAGAAAAAAACCTGAGCAACCAGTCCTTCCAAAGACCTTGGGTTAAGCTGCTCAGTCAGAGAAGGGCAGGTGGGCGCCATTATGATTAAAGGGAGCCTCTCGGTTATGCACGAGGGTCTCTGCCGAGGTCACAGTAGGAAGTGGGATACATCTGGGACAGCAATTCAGGCAGCAGCAGCACGAGTGTAGGCCGCCCTGAGCAAAGCCCCCCACCCTGCTCCCCCCTCCACGCCCGCACCCAGAGTGCCTGCAGTGGACTCTGATCTCACCAACCCTGGAAAAGCGGGATTTCCTTTAAGATAAACGAGTCTGTAAGCATGCAGCCCTGCATTTTAATCAACAGCACGCTTTCCTTCGAGAAAGGCCTGGGCACCTTCTTGTTCTACCTATTTTTATCCTTTTTTTGTTTGTTTTTGGTGTGTGTGTGTGTGTGTGTGTGTGTGTGTGTGTGTGTGTGTGTGTTTTAAAAGTCTGTACAGCAAGGCTGGTTGCAAACCTGCACAGGACCAGAAGCTGAGGGTGCAGTGCGCTTGGTCTTGCTGCTGTGCTGTGCAAATTGTTTTGTTTTTTTGTTTTTTTCTTTTTCAGTGATATAGCACCTTCTCACTGGTTTACGTGTCGGCTCATGAGAGCAGCTCTGACCTTTTACAACAATTGGCCTCTGTCTTTACACTGGCTCTCTTCGCTGTCCTGGACCCATGAAGATCACCTTAGGGGCACCTTTCAACCTTTCCCGTGAAATGACAACAGAGCAGAAAATGACACCAAAGTAAAGGGACCTTGTGTGTGGATACGCTGAGGGAGAGCTGTGGGGACTCTCAGTCTGTGCATGTGAAAATGTCACCGGTTGTTTCTGAGCATGTTCCAGCTGGAAGCCAAAAGTGCTTTGGGGTAAACATATGGAGCACATGTGCAGAAGCACTGAGAATTAGGTATGAACGTCATCTATGCAAAGTGACCGCAGAACATTCCTGCTGTGATCATTATGAAATTGCCTTGGAGTGTGGGTTTCTGGTTCACTTCCAGGTTCTGCAGTCCCTTTCTCTAAGCCCCTAGACAGCACTTGCCCCCTTCCCCTGGGTCTACCTTGTCTCAGCATAGCACGGTAAGTGTAGTGCCAGCTACAAGCTCTGAGTGCTAACACAGCTGCTTAAGAAGTGATTTTTGCTGGGCCGTGGTGGCACAGGCCTCTAATCCCAGCACTTGGGAGTCTGAAACAGGAGGATTGCAGGTTTGAGCCCCAGCCTCAGCAACTTAGCAAGATCCTGTTTCAAAATAAAGAATGAAAAGTTCTGGGGGGTGTCACTCAGAAATAGAATGCCCCTGGGTTCACTCCCCAGTACCAAAAAGAAGCAGTTCTTATTGAGGTGATAGGAAGAATGGCTCTGAGCATTGGATCTATTTCTAATTTTGAAAAATAAATTTTTAAAGCTGATGTATTTTTGTACTTTCTAAAGACACATATCTTAGTGTTTAACTGTGTTTGTTTGTGCAGACACATGGGTGACTCTTGCAATGGGCACATGTCTATATCCAAGTTTGTGGCACATACAGTATGTATCCCTCCTAGTGTCTGTGAAAAGCTCCACAATTACAAGCGATTCTTTTCTTTCCATTGTGTTGCTTTGCTTCGTCTCAAAGACTGACAGAGAAATTGCCGTGAAATGGAGACTAATCAATCCTCAGAAAAAAAAAAAAAAACAGAATACCAAATCTTCCAGCTGGGTAGAGGGATGTTCTGTGTGGCCTTTGTTTCACTTCTCATTTTCTGTTTGAGTGATGCCGTGAAGCAGCCCCCACTCATCGTGGTGCAGGAAGACTTGCCGTCATGCTGGGGCAGGGCCTGAATGCTAGATCTTCTGATGATGTCAGCAATTTGGTGACATTAAAAAAAAGGAATTGAGTACTATTCCTAAGAGGCATGGGTATCTTGGAATAATATCGACTTTTTTTTTTTTTTTAACTTTCATGCTCCAGTTCATCCACAACAGATAGGTACCTTGAAAAACCTGTATTGGAAATTGAACAAAATACTTCCTTTAGTATCAGGTGAAATGAAACCAACCAGGAAGAGCATGACGATCTCTCTGATTTTAATAGTCAATAGTTCTCTCAAAAACAGACTTGTGATTGTTATTCCAGTGAGCTGGCCATTTACAAATGGATTGTGTCCCAAAAATCCATTTGTAAATTTGGAATATAGAATGTCAGGTTTGGGTTCCCGTATACACGGTATTATTACAAAGGGTAAGCTCCCAGACCAGCCCCTAGATATCTAGTTCATTTATGTCTTACTGATGATGTTGAGGCAGACAAATAAGTATGCAAAATTCAAAGGGCAGGAAATTGGCCTTGGGAAATGCATCTGAGATTTAAAAAAAAAAAAAATCTTGTGATTTCAACCAGTTCCAAAAAAGAATGAAAGAAAGAAGAAAAGGGAGAGGGAGAGGGAGGGAGGTCGTGAGGGAGGGAGAGAGAGAGAGAAGAAGAATAGGAAAGGTAGAACAGAAAAATGAGCAGTCTCTGAGATGGCCTTCAGTAAACTGTGATTTTTGTGTAATATCTTCTTGAACGTGGATGGACTTACTATTAAATCACTAACAAACAGAATACAGAAGAACAGAAGAAGTGATGGGTTATAAAAAGACTATAGTTTCTGTCTTGGGATCTCTCTCTCTCTCTCTCTCTCTTCTCTCCTCCTCCTCCTCCTCCTTCTCTCCTTCTCTCTCTCTCTCTCTCTCTCTCTCTCTCTCTCTCTCTCTCTCTCTCTCTTTCGCTCTCGCTCTTGCTCTCACAACCTTCCTTGGCAGAAGCTGACTACCATGTCATGGAGCAGGCCTTGGGGAAGCCCGAAGGGCTAGGGACCAAGGCTGCTAAGCAAGTGACCTTGGGAATCGATGCCCCTTACAAGACAAGCCTTCAGAAGAGACTGAAACCTGGCCAACGGTTTGACCTCACGAGACACCTTGAACCAGAGACGCCCACCTAAGCCATGGCCAGATTCCTTACTTAGAGAACCTGCTAAGACAATACATGTTTGTAGTTTTAAGCTACTAAGTTTTAGAGTAAGTTGTTTTACAACATCAGATAACTCATTCAGAAGGGAAAAATATCAGCCATGTTCCAACCAGGAAACAGAAACCTATCGAGTATTTCGGGTTTTCAGGAGTCAACAAAACTAAAGACTGGCAGGAAGGTGGCAAGACCACCCAGAGATCCAGGGGAGCAGGAAGCTACCACCCTAAAGTGGAGGGTCAAAAGGAATTGACGGTGTTACCAGAAGCCGATCATCCTGCCGAAGCTGGACTCACAGAGATCCAGCAGGGGCTGGAGCCACGAAGGAGTTGACATTGGTGCTGTTCCGAGAGAGAGAAGGACAAGGAAACACATTGTGACTTTTCTGCCTACAACCCAGCTCCCACTAGTTCCTTCCATCGGCTGATCCTATCCAGAAACCAGCTGACCCAGGACCCCAAGGAACTCAGCCCGCAGGGATCAGCACCAGTCCAGAGAACAAGGACTGCTCACGAGCCACAAGAACAGCCAAATTGTGGTGCAACACAAATAAGCATTTATTGTCTCAACAGGTTCTGTAAGTAAGGAATATGGGCACAGCTTAGCTGGGTCTCTCTGAGTCAAGGTGTCAACAGTACCGGAAATGCACCTAGGTAATCCATGACTCGCCAAATGAATGTTCTAGAGACGGGAGAGACCTTGATGGCTAGGACTGGCTGCAGAGAACTAGAAAGAAGGAGGATGAAGACGAATCAAGGGTCCTGGAACCTGAGGGCAGAGGAAGGTGAGAGAGGCCGAATGGTCAGGGTGGTCGAGTAGGTATAGAGACCCAGGGCGGGCACCCTCTGCGGACAGACAGGTGTGCGACGTCACAGTCGTCACAGTCAAAAGATAAGTGAAACCTGAGGAAAGGCCCTCCCCTCGACGGTGGGGACGGGGAGCAGGTGCGAGTGACAGCGACCTTGGGAGCCCTCCCCCACGCCTGAAGCCAGACGCAGGGCATTTAATAACTAGGTTCAGTCATACTGTAAAGGTCGACAGCGAGAGGAAAGATAAACAGGAGCCTGCAGCAGGGCCAGTTTCTATCATGGATCCTGTGAAAACAGAGGAAGCAGAGAGGAACACCAAAGGCCCAGAACCGACACAGCGAGCTGCTTCCGGGTCTGGCTCAGCATCTGCAAGCTACCCTCAGGGAGGAATTTGCAGGGTTTGTGCCTTAGTATTCCCAGGTCTTTGAGCAACGTCTGGCCCATAGTAGGTGCTTGAAGCATAGTTGCTAAGTGAATGAATGCGCCGCAGTGAAACTGCAGCGGATCCGGCCAGCAGAAGAATCACGTGGAACTCACGGAAGATGCTCTGCAGTGAGGTGGCAGCCTGGTGGCCCGCTGGAAAACCACAGCAGCAGCCAGACCGGTGTGGGCAGCTGCAGTCCGAAAATGAGATGGTTCTTTTAGAGCAAATATGCAGAGTCAGAAATAGCCCAGGCCTATGCAAATTGTTGCAGCTGCACGGCAGAGGTCTGGAGGGTGGCTCTGTGCAGAACAATTTCCCAACCGCCAGATTCTGTCCCCCTGCTGACAGGCTGCGCAGGTGCCCCCCCCCCAAGGGAGACCCTCTGCACTGCGCAGACTCGAGGTAGCCTTAGAAACTGTGCCTTAGGTTTGCCCTGAAAAGCCTTCTGCTCCAAGTATTGCTTGCCTTCTAGAGGTGTCCCAGCCTCTGAGCTAGCTTCAAAAAGACCTTCAAAAATGACTAGTGTGTAAAGTTACTAGGTAATGTATACCCTTTTCTTTGGGGGGTGGAGGGTACTGGGCATGGAACCCAGGGGAGTTCTACCTCCAAGCTATGCCCCCAACCCTATTTTATTTTTTGTTTTGAAACAGGGTCTCACTAAGTTGTGCAGGGCCTCACTAAGTTGTCAAGGCTGGCCACAAATCTGTAATCCTCCTGTCTCAGTCTCCCAAGTACTGGGATTACAAGTGTGTACCACCATGCCCAGCAATGTGTAACATCTTTAGTGTAAGGAATTTTTAGTGTGAATCTCTATCTATCATCTATCTATCTATCTATCTATCTATCTATCTATCTATCTAGTTATTTATTTTGTGTTCAGTACTGGGAATTGAAGACAGGGGCATTCTACCATTGAGCTACACCCCCAGCCCTTTTTACTTCTTATTTTGAAACAGGGCCTCATTAAATTATAGCATACTGGCCTCAAACCTTTAATTCTTCTGTCTTAGCCTCCCAAGTACTGGAATTATAATTTTGTACTGCCACACCCAGTTTGAATCTCAATCTGTAAGTATACTAAACTTTCTCTTTCAGAGGGGTGGTGTGTGTGTGTGTGTGTGTGTGTGTGTGTGTGTCTGGGAACTAAACCCAGAGACTTTCTACCATCAAGCTACACCTCCAGCCCCATTTTATTTCTTATTTTGAAACAAGGTCTCACTAAGTTGCTGAGGGTCTCGATAAGTGGCTGAGGCTGGCCTCAAACCTGCCATCCTTTTCTCTCAGCCTCCCAAGTACTGGGATTATAGGCATATGCCACCACACCCAGCCTTAGAAGGGCGCTTTAATAGAGAAAACAGCAATATACAATTTGTGTTGCCTCCATAAAACCTCTTAACCAGAGCTAGGATAAGGGTGAGGCCCTTAACAAAACCAATAAGAAGACATAGCTACTCATTAGCATTTCGAGAGGGAAAAACCACACCTTATTCATAGCTGTCTCAAGTTTCCTTTTCCATAGCCAAGAATCTAACCCGGTCTCTGCTTGACTCAGACATTCAAATATTTGTTGAATGAAATGGTCCCGTTAAAAAAAAATGGTAACAATTCTCTAAATTAAATATTGAACTAGATCTTAAAATGCAGGGCACATTTAGGTATAATAGCAATACTAACAGCAACAACAACCACTACTAAGATGTGTTGAACACAAACTAAGTCCCAGGGACTGCACTAAGCTACACGACAGCAGGTGCCGTGCCCCTCTGCACCCTGAGGTAATACCACACTTAGGAACCTGCTGTTGGTTGTAATCAAAACCTGTGTTATTTTTAATCATTTATTTTCCACCTTCTTCAAAAAAAAAAAAAAAAACGATTCAGGGTAAACTAAAGAATACATACATCAAAATAAGATGTTTTAAAGTGTATCCAGTTCTCAGGTTTGCTGTAAAAAGTACCACAAATGGAGTGGCTTATAAACTAGAAGGCCAAGATCAAGATTTTGACGGGGCTGGTTCCTCCCGAGGTATCTAAGGAAGGCTCTGCTCCAGGGGTCTTTCCTCGGCTTCCACTCTTCACGTGGCACTCTTCCTGTAGGCATGTCTGTGTCCAAATTTTCCCTTCTTAGAAGGACGCCAATCATACTGGGTTAGGGGGCCCCAACTCCAGTATGGCGTCTACAGTGACCCTGCTTCAGTCAGGGTGCTCGTGCTGTAATCCAAAATACCTGACCACCACAATGTAGAGGAAGAAACATGTATGTGCTCCCTCAGTTCCGGAGATTTCAGTGGTTCTATGTAAGGCCAGGTTACAGCTGCAGAGCTCAAGATAAGGTGGAGGGAAGGGGGGCGGGGGGAGAGGAGATGAACATGAGAATGAACATACAAGAGCTGTACTCTCACGTCATGAAGGCCAGAAGCAGAGAGAGCAAGCAAGGGGATTCCAGGACACAAGCACAGCCCCAGGGTTATTCCCCCAGCAATCCCAGCCCCCTCTGCCTGGGTTACCACCCAGTAAATCCATTACAATGGATTTTGGATTTACCCACTGATGAGACCCTCATGACTGAATCATATCCACTCTGAACATCAGTACATGTGATCTACATCTACACATTAACAGAGCCTATTTCCAAATAAGGTTGCTTTCTGAGGTACCGAAGGTTAGGACTTCAGCATGTGAACTATAAGGGGACACAGTTCAACCCAGAATAATAGGAAGGAAGGAGGCATGCAGGGGAGGCATGGATCTGCTGCCAGCTAAATAGACACATTTATCTACTCACTCACTAAAACGGCAAAGTTAGAAGAAGAGATTAATTCACATGCAAGAAGGGAAGCCAAGGATCCAGCATGACAAATGAAAGAAAAGCCACACCAAGCTTCACCATTGTGAAATCTGAGAATACCAAGACCGAAGAGAAGACCTCAGTGTTCCCAGAAGACAATACAAGTCACATAGAAATCACTGGGAAGAAAATGACACCGCCCTAAGATAGGGCAGTGGTTAAGAGCACGGGCCATGTAGCCAACTGCCTGGGCTCGTGACCCAAGACTTACCAGTTGGGCAACTTTGGGTAGATTACTTAACTTCGTTTGCCTCGTTTCTTCATCTCTAAAATAAAGATAAGAAGACCTCCCTCATATATAGGGTAATAGGCAGAAAACACAATAAATTGTAGTTTCACAGCAAATATTATATAAGTGATAACTTCCCCCACCCCAGACATCTCAACAGCAACATCAGAAGCTACAATACCATGGAATAAAAGCTTCAATTTTTTTTAGAGCAAACACTTTCAAATCTAGAATTCTATACTAACCAAGCTGCAAGTCACATGTAAGGCTAGAATAAAGACATTTTTAGACATACAACCTTCCAGAATTTAATGTGCCTTATATAAAGGAAAATAGCTTCCCTTCTCAGGAAGATGCTATTTGCTTAAACAAAACCAATAGTGTTGAAAACATAGGATGCAGATAACAAAGAGTTCAAAAAAGAACTCCTAAAATGATAATTAAGGGAAATTAAAGAAGTTGGGTGTGGTGACAAAAGCCTATAATCCCAGTACATGGGAGCCTGAGACTGGGAGATCGTAGATTTGAAGCCAACCTCAGCAATTTAGTAAGATCCCATTTCAAAATAAAAAATAAAAAGGGTTGGGGATATAGTTCAGATGTAAAATGCCCCAGGTTCAATCCCCAGTACCAAATAAATAAAGAGAAATTTCAGGATGACAACTATGTTTCAAGCATCCAGTCCTACAGAGGGTAGAGAACTCCAGGAGACAGACCGTCCAAGGGTAAAACATGGGATAGATACACTTGAATATATGAAAAATATTATTGAAAGGCATGTGATAAAGTGTACTGGGGAAAACAGTAATGACACAGGAAATCGGGCAGATTTTTTTAAAAGAAGAGAAAAAAAGCAGCTTCTAACTCCAGGAAAAACAAAGGGTATACAAGGAAAGGGGCATGGTTTAGTCATTGTTTACACAGAAACAAATAGTATTTCTATAAGCAAAACAGTGTAAGTGTAACTCTTAGTTTTCTTAATTTAACTAAAAATTGTGCTATAACTAAATCAGGGAACTGGGGAGGGAGAGGGAACCCAGCTAAGAATGCAGTGGACAGAGCTCAGTCTTCATTTACCAAGATGGAAAGTCAGTAGTTAATATTTGAAACTGAAAATTAAGAAAATAGCAAGGTGGGCATATGGTTCTAAAACACAGAGCCAAACAGCTAGGGGTGCAGCCAAAAGAGACGAATGTAATTCTTTTCTGAGAAGAGGGACTGGTGGGTTGGGCGCCCTGGGCAGGAAACTCTTAGTGTTTCATTAGAAGCCTTCTAGAGTTATTTGGCTGTTTAAACCACATATATGTATCACTTTGATAAACTTTAACTCCTAATTTATAAAAAGAGAAAGAATAGTGAGAAATAATTCAGTATTAGTCATAGTTCTACATGGATAATATGATTATAGGTGATTCAAATTTCATTCTATATTTTTCCCTCTTATCCAATTTTTCTGTGAAATATGTGTAACTCTTAGAATTTACAAAGTAATTTGTTTCTGAAATAAAATCAAGATGAAGAGAATGAGAAAGCTCACACAGTTTGATATAGGTTAAAAAGGGAGACCAGGCGTGGTGGCGCACACTTGTAATCCCAGTACTTGGGAGGCTGAGACAGGAGGATCACAGGTTCATGGCGAGCCTTAGCTAATCTCACAGTGAGGCCCTGTTTCAAAATAAAAAAATAAAAAATAGGGCTGGGGTTTAGCTCAGAGGTAGATTCCCTTGGGTTCAATCCTCAGTACCACAAAAAAAAAAAAAAAAAAAGTGATTTGCCAAAAGCAGGTATAAAAATACGAAATGAGCCAGAAGTGGTGGTGCACACTTGTAATCCTAGCATTCGGGAAGCTGAGACCGGAGGATCTGGGTTCGCCACCAGTCTCAGCTACCTAGTGACGCACTCCGCAACCTAGTGAGACTCTGTTTCAAAAAATAAAGAATAAAAAATAGGGCTGGGGATATAGCGGATATAGCTCAGAGGTAAAATGCCCCTGGATTCAATCCCTAGTACCACAAAAAAAAAAAAAAATGAACACATGTCAGTGATTAATTAAGCAAGGGAACCAACATGATGTTACAACGAAGGAGGACTTCAAATTCAGTGAAGAAATCAAAGAATTATAGATTTGTATCCAGGAAAGAAATGTTGAGATGAATTTGCAAAAGTTGGTTTATCCATAAAGCAATAGCCAGTTGTACTCTGGGCAAATTATTTGCATTTCTGTGAACAAGCACTATTTGCACTGCTGTGAGTTTTGTGTAACTTTTCAAAGGAGTTGTAAAATCAACAAGGATGCACACTCCTTCAGGATCTGATACCCATTCTCGGCTTTTGCCCTTTGGAAAGTCTTAACTTTTTCTTACATGCAGTTAAGGGCTAAATAGTTTCTGGAATCTTGTGCATCGGGTCCTGTCCCATTATTCAATAGTGGAATGCAAGTTTAGCTTCAAGTTCCTAGAAGCCAAAGGAAAAAGAAAAGAATTTGGCTATAAGATCATTGGGATGTCCAATAGTGCTTAAAATATTATGAAACTGAAATTTTTTTATTTCATTTTAAATTGCTGGCAATTTTTTTTTCTAGAGACAAAAAGAGATCACCTTGGTAACCTGCTTCTTCTGTTTGGGAGAAAATTATCAGGATTATCCCTTTATTTATACAAATTTAAGCAACCCCTCCTCTGTTCTTAGAAACCCCTATGAGGTTGCCATTAATTCGAATACAGTTAAGTGGTGGGAGATTGGGTTCATTTTAATAGCATGTTTAATAGCATGTTCATTATAATAGAAGAATTGTTTATTTTTCATTTTTTTCTTCGTGGATTTAGACTAAACCACCTCTGGGGAAAAAAAAGTTTTTTAAAGGAGATATGTGGGTCTTTTTATACATACTTGCTCCCAAGAAAGAAAAAACTGGATTCATCAGGAGGCCTATGAAAACCTGACCTTCTCTTTATGCTGGACTAAACTAGAAGGGGATTAGCTTGTCTGGACTGAACTATAGGGCCCACTTGCACACATGGAGTTGCTTAAAATGACTCAACTTGGGGAAAGACACCATCAATTACTGGGTTTCCTTCTTCAAGCTGGAGAAGCCAGACCACACACGGTAGGAGCAGATTTCCCTCCGGTGATAGGGCCCCTAGTGACACAGTGTTAATCATCCTGGGACTGTCTCTGTGAGCAGAAGGTACACAAGGTGACCACGCTTCCCCTTCCCGGAGCAAACCTCAGGAACTGTGGGCCTTTTCATATATAGAAGGAAAATCAGAACTTAAATATCTATCAGTGGGGGATTGGATTTAAAAAAAAGAAAAAGGAATTGTATATCTGAACAGTGGAATACTATACAGGCATTAAATAGAGTATGGACCGTAGGTATACTGTATGAATGGACATAGAAAGTCATATGTGGTTAAATGAGGAAAGCACTGATTATAGAACACGATCTAGATGAGAGTATACTCCATGTTTGTGTTCATTCAGCTAATTTTTTTTGTATTGGATATTAAACCCAGGGGCATTCTACCAATGAGCCATTCCACCCCTAGCCTTTTAATTTATTATTATTATTATTATTATTATTATTATTATTATTATTATTATTATTATTTTGTTTTGAAACAGGGTCTCTCTAGGTTGCTGAGAGTCTCATTATGCTGTTGAGGCTGTCCTTGAGCCTGTGAGCCTCCTGTCTCAGCCTCCCAAGTACTGGAATCTCAGGCATGCACTAATAATTTTTAAGCCTCTCAATGGGTTGGAAATACAACAGCAAAGTCCCTACTCTTATCACACATTCCTTATAGTGTAAAGAAACAAACAATAAACAAAAACTAGAACTGCAGAAAACGGGAGCAGGTTAAGGCAATGGACACTTTCGTGAGTGCTGGGGCAGAACAGGCAGCCAGAGGCCTCTCCAGGCGCGCAGTGAGCCTCCTATAACCCCCTCCTCTTGAGGGTAGGAAGGACCAGGGACCATTTTTCCCTCTTGTGATTGGGGAGAGAGAGTGAGAGCAAGAGCCGAAGAGAGTGAGAGAGCCCAAGGCAGAGAGTCTGTCCTGTGGGCCGTGAAGAAACCATTGTCTGCATGGTAAACGGTCTACAGAGGGTCAGAGGCAGAGCACCGTGGAGCCTCCAGCAGACAACTGGTAAACCAGGAGCCTCAGTTACTCACCTCCAGGAGAGTGGATTGTGCCATCAGCCTGCAGGAGCTCAGAAGTAGATTCCTCCCAGCCCCTGCCGAGGAGAGGAGATTCCAGCCAACATATCAGTATGCCTGGCCATACCGGTGGCCAGCTGACCCAGCCAGGGCGCCTCATCAGAACTGTAAGATGATAAACGTGCAGGTTTGGCTGCTAAATTTGTGGCCACTGTTGCACAGCGACAGAAAGTGAATGCACCTGTCTGTAGCTACAGTTCCCGTGTGGACTAAATGATGTTCCCACAAAAGATGGTGAGGTCCTAACCCCCAGTACCGTGAACTGGACTTTGCCTGAAAATCAGTGATCCTATTCCAGATGATTGAGTTAAGATACGGTCATTAGGGTACGCCTGATATAATTTGACCAATGTTTGAATGCTTTCCATACAGAAAAACAAGAATGGAGGGACTGCAGAATAATTTAAAATCTCCCACCCAGTAACAAAGAAAGAGAATAGATTGGAAGACAGGGAGTCATACTTAAAAGGGATGGGGGCATAACAAAGCAAAGATATGCTGGGTGCAGTAGCACACGCCTATAATGCCAGTACTTGAGAGGTTGAGACAGAAGGACCGCAGGTTCGAGGTCAACTTCAGTAACTTAGCAAGACCCTCAGCCACTTGGTGAGACCCTATTTAAAAAAAAAAAAATTAAAAGGGTTGGGGTATAGCTCAGAAGTAGAACGCTCCTGGGTTCAAGCTCCAGGACCAATAAGTAAATTAATTAAATAAAAATAAAAAGGGCTGGGGGTGTAACTTGGAGATAGAAGCCCCCTGGTTCAATTCCCAGTACCATACACACAAGAAAATTTTCATGGTTCCGTTACTCGTGTGTGTGTGTGTGTGTGTGTGTGTGTGTGTGTGTGTGTGTGTGGTACTGGACATTAAACTCAGGGGCATTTTACCTCTGAGCTAACTCTCAGCCCTTCTTATGTTTTATTTTGAAACAGTGTCTCACTAAGTTGCTAAGGATCTTGCTAAATTGCTGAGGCTGGCCACAAACCTACAATCCTCCTGTCTCAGCCTCCCAAGTACTGGGATTACAGCTGGGCACCAATGCGCCTAGCTGAGTTCCCTGTTGCTTACAGATGAAAGCATTGGTTCATGTAATGGTGGCAGTGACAGAAGGCTGTTATCTAGCCCTCTACTGCGTTGAGACTGAAGTTTTCCTCTGAAAATTAAGGCAAAAGCTGAAGAAATATCTGGACAATGGTTTTATGATCTAAAGCACCAGGATCTTTCGTGCTTGTGAAGGAAAATAAAACCTCAGTGGCTGAAACAGCCTCGGTAGGATAACACTTTCTCCAGTTACCACTTGTTATAGATAGACATAAAATGTCCCCTAAAGAGCTCATTTATGATAATGTTTGGAGCTGATGTAAGTGAGTTGTGAGGGTTATAATCCCAGCAGTGGATAAGTCCATTGTAACAGATTTATCTGAGTGGGGACCCAGGCCAGTAGAGTGGGCTGAAGAGGCGGTCCCTGGGGTGCAGCCTTGGGATTCTATATGGCTCCTCCTCCCCCTGCTCCTCTCTTGCTCCTGGCCTCCATGATGTGAGGAGCACAGCCCATGTGCTCTGCCTCTCTCTGCTCCCTGTTGCCATGCACTGAGATTCGAGGTCCCGGGCCTCACACAGACTGAACCTAAAACCATAAGAAAATGAACCTTCTTTCCTCTAAGTCACATGGTCAGTCTTTTAGATTATAGCTGCAAGCGTGCCGACCCGCACACCACTCTACCTTTTTTACCCTGAACTGTAAATAAAGATTCAGCCCAGGTCAGGCAGTACAGAGTTGATTCGCGTGGGTAGTAGCATACGCAGGGAAGGGGCCCCTTTCCTGGCCAGCTGCCGATCTCCAAACCCAGTGGGACTCGACCACCGTTGCCTCTGACATCACTTTATGTGGCTTCGCTGAGAAGGGGCTGGAGGTGAGGACCATGAACCAGTATTAAAAATCTAAATTTCACACATCTTTTCTCTGGTACTTGATTCTGTATGCACATGAACATTTTAGTGCCCATGACTTTGACCTACCAATCAGCCAATCAGTTGCTTTCTTTCTCTGTCCTCCCCAAGGTCTAAACATAATGAGCAGCTGACATCACAAACACACCGGGACTCTGGTCAGCGCCTGGAGCATGGAGCAGCGGCAAGGACACAGGAGGGAGCTTTTGCAGTGATGGCATCAGAGAAATGCCTGCGTGCGGAAGCAGGTGAGAGAACACGGCAAGGCTGCGGGAATGTGGCTCTGAAGCAGAAGAGGCCTATCCAGAGCTCATCCTGTCAGTCGGCTTCCCCTCGACACGAGGTGATGGGCCCAGAGAGGAGCGCTCGGCTCCGTCCTTCACTCCGTCCCCATGCATTCATTTTGGAGGGCTGGAGAGTTACTAGGGATTGAACCCAAGAGCATTCTCCCCCCAAGATACACTCCCCCAGCCCTATTTTATTTCTTATTTTGAAACAGGGTCTCACTGGGTTGCTGAGGCTGGCTTTGAACCTTCGATCCTCTTTCTCAGCCTCCCAAGTACTGGGATAATTGGGGTGCACCACCATGCCCCGCCTTTCCACATGCATTTGAATGCTGACCGTGGCCGGCCTCTGCTGAGCACAGAGCCAGGCTGTGGGGTGATCGCAGGGCCCCCCTGCTGCAGAGTCAAGGTCAAACCCAAGTCGGAGATTTCTGTTTCTGTTCTTTTTTCTTGTATTTTCCTGCTAAATCAATACCACGCTCTCTCCCTGACATGAATCAGCACCGGCTCTCAGACTAGTGCTTTGCGTCTGGCGCTCGTGGGGTTCCGTCACCATTAGATGGAGAAAATAAAGCCCTACATTTTTGCTCAGCTATTATTCTGAGGAAGGTCTTGTTACCAGGTGGAAGATTTTAATATGATTCCACAGGGCTTGCTTCGGTTCTTGGCTGCTCTGCACGGAAAGCATTCACGCCCAACAACACAAATGTGGAATATAGTAGGTTTATTTAGAGAAGTCAGGGCACGGTGTGAGAAAGACTATGATTTAAAAAACATTACATTCAGCCGGGTGTGGTGGCGCACGCTTGTAATCCCAGCATTCGGGAGGCTGAGACCGGAGGATCCCGGTTCGCGGCCAGCCTCAGCTACCTAGTGAGGCACTCCGCAACTTAGTGAGACTTGGTTTCAAAATAAAGAATAAAAAATAGGGATGGGGGTGTAGCTCGGAGGTAGAATGCCCCTGAGTTCAATCCCCAGTACCGCAAAAAAAAAAAAAAAAAAAAAAAAAAAAATTACATTCTAGAGAGAAGCTTCGAACCAGCCATTTTCTGGGTTTGAAAACTGCCTAGAGACCTGGAGTCTTCCACCAGTGTTTAATTCAGTCTGGAACCCTTTCCCCCGAATGCATATGTATTTGGGAGGTTACCATCTCTTTCCTGCCACACCTTAGCGAGTCTGCTTGTCTTGTTCCCCTCCCACAAAGGAGGGGGTCTACGCGAGCCCCTGCAGGTGGCCTTTGCCTTCTGATATTCTCTGCTTCCCTTCTGGCCCAGCCGGCCCTCTCTGCGAATGTCTAGCTAGCTACCTAACAGTCTGAGACTCTCTCCCTCCTTCTTTCCAACATATATTACTTTCCTGGGCATATTTATCATTCCTTCTCACATCGAGCTCGGGAGACATTCCTCCTTTGGAGTCACAGTCCAATCACAAGTCCTACCAGCTTAGCGTTCAAGGGAGAAGTGCCATCTACTGACCCTTCTGTCACACTTCTCTGGAATGTTTACTTGCAATCGTGTATTTGGAGAAAGACCAAACAGGACAGATTTGCATCCTGGCCCCTCCTGGAGCCTGGACGAGTGCACCAAAGTTAGAGGAGAGGAAGGAAGAGCCAACACATTCAGAAGGATACTCAAAGATGGGCCTAGAGAGCCGAGCATGGTGGCGCATGCCGGGAATCCCAGTACTTGGGAGGCTGAGATGGGAGGATTGCCGTTTCGAGGCCAGTCTAAGCAACTTAGCAAGACCCTCAGTAACTTAGTGAGATTCTGTTTCAAAACAAAAAACAAAAAAGGGGCTGGGAGTATAGCTCGGAGGTAGCACCAAAGATAAATAAATAAATAGAACGGGCCAAGAGGAAGATCAAGGGTGAGGGATCCTTTCCTCCCTCTCTTGCCCCAACCATAGCCAGAAACAAAACTTGGGTCTAGAGTTCATGCCCTGAAAAGCTGCCCAGAGGCCAGCAGGAGAGCGTGGCGGGTGGCCAATGAGTCTGAGAGGTGCAAACAGGAACAGGGAGAAGAAGAGAGGAAGAGTCGAAGGGAAAGAGCTTCCTCCAGAGGCAGCGGAGGAAGGGGAAGGATTCTGTGTGCCTCGGGCTCCCGGTTGTACCAGCCAGCTTCACTCACCGCCACTGCCAGCCATCGGCTTCCCCGCCAGGGCCAGGGCTTGCTAAATGGTCACCCGATCCCACCCCCTCCCCCATTAGAACTTAGTCCCCCGGCAGCAGCCAGAATGACCTTCTAAAGACGTAAGTCGGAAGGTAAAAGTCCCAGTGACTCACCCTAAGCACCAACAACGTCTCAGTGATCTGGACCCCAAGTCCCCCCCCCCCCCCCGACCTTGGGTGTCACCACTTGCCTCCAGCTCAGCGATATATCCTGTGCATGTCCCATCTCATCTTCGCCCTAAGGCCTCTGTGTTCCCTCTTCCCTCTGCCTGGACCACTCTCCCCTTCCCCCGCCCCCAGCTGCCATGATGCCTCAACATTCCAGTCCCAGGTCAGTGTTAACACGAGGTGGCCTTCTCCCACCACCGGGGGCCACCATCTCTCCTTACCAGCTTTATAATACTCTTCACTAGTCTGAGTTACCTGATTCCTCTGTGTGTGTGTGTGTGTGTGTGTGTGTGTGTGTGTGTGTGTGTGTGTGTGTATCCTATAATTTTACCAACAAGTTGGCCCATGTGTGTTGGTTGGGCTGAATCCACAGAACCTGGAGCAGAGGCCGGCACAGAGCAAATGCTCCATTAATGTATTGTTGAATGAATGAAAATATGTAGGGTGGCCCCAAGGGTCCAGAATGAAGACCCAGCTAGAGTTGCCATTTTACAAATAAAAACAGAGCAGCTAGGCATGGTGGCGCACACCTATAACCCCAGCATTTGGGAGGCTCAGACCAGAAGGTCCGGGTTCTCAGCCAGCCTTAGCTACTTAGTGAGGCCCTCCGCAACTTAGTGAGACCCTGTTTCCAAATAAAGAATTAAAAAAAATATATGGCTGGGACTGTAGCTCAGAGGTAGAATGCCTCCAGGTTCCATCCCCAGTACCAAAAAAAAAAAAAAAAGATCAGCCTCAGCAACTTAGCAGAACTTTCAACACTATTGCAAGACCCTGTTTTAAAATAAAAATAAAATAGGGCTGAGAATATAGCTCAGGGATAAAACATCCCTGGGTTCAATCCCCAGTAGCAAACAAAAACAAAACAAACAAATAAAAACATAGAACGTCCAGTTACATTTGAATTTTAGGTAAATAATGAATGTATGTAATGCTAAATAGTTTATGTCCCAAATATTGCATGCATGTGTTGTTTATCTGAACTTCAAATGTAATTGGATGTCTTTTGGTGGGAGGGGGTGGTAATGGGGATTGAACCCAAGGGCATTCTATCTCCAAACTACACCCCCAGCCCTATTTTTTTTTTTTTAATTCTTTATTTGAAGCAGAGTCTCACTAAGTTGCTGAGAGTCTCACTAAGTAGCTAAGGCTGGCTACAAACCTGCAGTCCTCCTGTCTCAGCCTCCGAAGTACTGAGATTACAAACATGTGCCACCATGCCTAGCTTAATTTTTTTTTTAGTATTTAAATGGTACTAGGGATTGAACCCAGTGGCATTCTACCTCAAAGCTACACCCCAACTTTATTTCATTTTTTATTTGGAAACAGGATCTCACTAAGTTGCTGAGGCTGGCCTGGAATCTGTGGTCCTCTTTTCTCAATCTCCCAAGTACTGGGATTACTGGTACAATATATAATATAATATAATATAATATAATATAATATAATTATTATTATTATGTGGCTGGATGTGTCAAATCATATCCAGACCCACTGAGGAGCTGGTGTGAGTTGAACAGAACACAGGGCACCCTCCCAGATCTCGGCCTTGCAGACCCAGTGGCAGGAAGAGATGGAGCCGATGCAGAGTTGCGGAGTGCCTCACTAAATAGCTGAGGCTGGCCATGAACCCGGATCCTCTGGTCTCAGCCTCCCAAATGCTGGGATTACAAGTGTGCACCTCCACACCTGGCCCCCCAGTAACTTTGAGTGACCCAAATTATGCACATATTATCCTCATGTCCATAAAATAGTTTCAGATGTGTAAAGTACATCTAAAAAACTTGTATATATTTCAATATCCTCCAAAAATTTCAATGCAAAGTGTCTTTATTCTTTTGATTTTGGTTTTTGTTTTGTTTTGCCATAGCTTCAAAATATGATTTCAAGCCTGGCATGGTGGTGCATGCTTTTAATCCCAGTACTTAGGAAACTGAGCCGGGAGGATCGCAGGTTTGAGGCCAGTCTCAGCAACTTAGGGAGACCCTGTTTCCAAATAAAAAATGAAATAGGATTGGGGTTCTAGCTTGGAGATAGAATGTCCCTGGGTTCAATCCCCAGCACCACAAGAAATAAAAATAAAATATAGTCAGTGTCACTGACTATATTGTTACAAATTTCATATTATTTCTATTTATGCACCTTATTCTAAGAAGAATCTGTGATGGCTGTAGAAAACACAAAAAATTTATATTTTTATTATAAATATGTAACACCCAATACTTCTTCATTCTGGGATCTAAGTGCATTTTTAGAGCAGAGGCTTAGAGAAGGATCACCTGTCAAACATCACGTTAGCCCAATGCTCAGTATTGAAAATAGGAACCTCAACAATTGGGCTTTCAGGTGCTGGTTGAGTGATTAATACGAGCAGAGAGAGACAATGCTAAATATAAGGCTTCCAACTGCACGCAAACAGGCTGTTTCTTCACCACATGGAAGATACTGCGCGCAAGCACTCAGCAACTTCACTGGCAGTTCCAGCTGGGCTCTTGCACGGGGATTCCTGGGAAAGCTCATCTTGTCACCATTAACGCCTCTCCGTTCCGATAACCTCCAGCATTTCCTCCAAGAGGCTAACATCCTGCTTCCGGTTAGTTTCTCTGGAGAAAAGTTTCGAGTACACCACAGTGCAAAGATGCATTTCCTTAAAAAGATTGTCAACTCATGTTGTGAAGTGAATCATATTTTATATGCATATGGTGCAGCGAGGACAAAGGAGTGGGTAGGGAAGTCTACTGTTGGGAAAAAAAAGTCTTTTTAATCTACATGGTTATAAGTGTGTGTGTGTATGTGTGTGTGTGTGTTGCTAGGGATTGAACCCAGGAGTATTCTACTTCTGAGCTACATTCCAGCCTTATTTTTACTTATTTATTTGTTTGTTTATTGATTGATGTACTTATTTTGTGGTACTGGGGATCGAACCCAGGGGCATTCTACCTCCAAGCTACACCCTCAGCCCTATTTTTTCTTTATTTTGAAAGAAGGTCACACTAAGTTGCAGAGGGTCTTACTAAGTAGCTGAGGCTGGCTGCAAACCTTCGATCCTCCTGTCTCAGCCTCCCAAGTACTGGGATTACAAGTGTGCGCCACCACACCAGGCTCTTATTTTTTATTTTGAAATAGGGTCTAGGCTGCAGAGGGCCTCGTAAGGTTTCTGGGAAGGCTACGAACCTGAGATCCTCTTGCCTCCACCTCTCAAGTACTGGGATTACAGGTGTACACCACCTTCCCTAGCTATAACTTTCAATACTTATTCGTTATTTTGAAACAGGGTCTGAGTTGCATAGGGCCTCACTAAATAGCTGAGTCTGGCTACGAACCTGTGATCCTCCTGTCTCAGCCTCCCTATACTGGGATTACAAGCGTGCGCCGCCATGCCAGGCTCCATATTTATTTTTCCAATAATTCACTATTTATTTTTAACTAGAACCAGGATTTTCTTGTTTTTTGACAATAACTTAATAGTTTATAAGTCAGTCAGCAATGTTCCAAATATTCAAAAAATTGCTTACTATAAATAGTTGGCAGCAAACTATTCCATTACAGAGTTAAATTACCAGTACAACAGACAGACTGGAAGATCACAATAAAACTAAATTATTTAACCAAAAAACAACAACAAAAAATTAAGCTGAAGGCAATTTACCTAGTGTCTGTAAAAGCATGAGTTCTTTTTTTTTTTTTTTTTTTTGAGTTCTCTTTTTATTTAGAAAATAAATAAAATGGCTTTAACACCTCATTAGGACTATAATGGACGGATGTCTTCTTCTGTCTCCTGGCAGGGGAGCTTAGTTGGTGGGGGCTGGTCACTTTGACCCCACCCCGACTGCTCAGGGAACACGGGTGGCATCGTCTTTGTCCTTTAGCAGGGTCTGGTGGCTGTCGGAGGAGGACAGCTCGCTGCAGGACCAGATGCCAGCTGGCCCTGCACCTCCTTCTCTGATCCCTGGGAGCCAAGATATTCCTCTACTCCCAAGCAGGGGAGCTTAGGAGGTGGGGGGGCGTCACCTCGACCCCACAGTAAGTGTTGGGGCAGCGCCGCAGGCTTGTCCTCCTGGGTCCCTTTGCAGGGCCCGAGCCTGGCAGCTGTCGGTGGAGGACACGCTGCTGCTGGACTGGAAGGCCGCTCAGCTTGCACCTCCTTCTCCGGCTCCTGTGAGAATGGACACCGAGGCCGTTGGTGGGCAGGTCCTCCTCCATCCCCCTGTTTCCCCGGGGCGAGGAAGAGGGAGGTGACTGGTTGGCGAGGGGCCGGCAGCCTGGTCTACCTGCTGCGGTGGCGAAGGCAGGAGACGGCATCTGGCCTGGAGAGGCATCCCGAGGGTTTCGGAGGGTCCCAGCGGGCAGGAGGTGCTTGTGGACACCTCGGGCGGCATCCGTGGGATCTCCAGACATATCTCCCTGGTCAGAAGCCCCAGAGAGGGGTGTGGAACCGGCAGGAGAGGGTTTCTGCTGAAACCAGCTCGGATAGCTGCAAGGCAGGGGAGCCTGCTGGCAGGGTAGACGGCCGGAAATGGAGCGGGGTCAGCGAGGTCCTCCCACTCAACAGTGGGGTCCTCCCGCTCAGCGGCAGCAGGGCAGGCCAGAGGACAGGGCAGGCCGTGGGGGCCGCGACCTTGCCCACCAAGAGAGTCGCCCATTTAGAGTGCGGTGGGTCGCATCCAAGGAGGGGAAGAACTGGAGAGGAGGAGAGCGCTCTCCCAACGCCGCTCCTTGGAGACCAAGTGCACCGCGCGTGCAGCCGGCCCTTTGTGACCTCACCGGAACGCGCGATGCGGGCAGGGCGCGCGGGGCAGGGCGCGGGCCCAGGGCGGAACGCCGAGGCCGCTGCAGGCCCCACCGCGCTGGCTGCCCCGCCAGCGGCTCCGGACAGGTGCCCCGGCGCGGGCTGCTCCGCGGGGACTCTCCACCAGAGCCCTTGGGTTCCAGGCGCTGGTTCCGCCGAAGTCTCCTGGGTGCCTGGCCAGAGCTACTTGTTTGGCGCCTACTGCCTGAATGTCACCGGTCCTTGCCTCGGGGTCACCGGGCGTGGTTTGGGAGCAGATCGTGGCTTAAGCCCACTGGACGGGCATCCCGGGTTTGCCAGTCCCTCTCCATGCCGCCTTCATGGCGCGCATGCACCTTCGAGGTGGTCCCCTGGTGCGGCCAGCTGAGCCTGCTTGTGGAGAAGATGGCAGTTGATTGGATCCTCCAGCCCTTCCTGGCAGGCAGGTCTGTTCACACACCCCCCCCCCCCAATTTGGTTAAACAATACTGAAGCCCAACACCCCTCCTGAGGTCACTGTCATGGTAACCGCTCCAGTCCTCAGCAGACCTTCCTCCCTCCATCTCTCTTCCAGTGAAGCCCCAGCCTTCAATATTTATTTGCTATTCATTCTCCATTTTGTAACTAATACTAATGCACACTCACTGTAAAAAGTCAAAGCGTTCAGACAGGTGCAAACAGAAGTCAATCACCACCACCACCCCCCACCCCCCTCCCCCTCCCCAGTGTTCCAGTTTCCGGTTTAGTCCAGGTGGCTTGACAGTTTGAGGCCGATCCTTTCACACTCTTCTCAGAAAAGTGCATACAAGTACATGTGTACTACCTGAAGTTTGGGTGGGATTTCAGTTCTTGTTTTCATCCTTTTTAGTACAACAGATTATGCACACCATCCTCTATTTTTATTATTTTTTTTTTTTTCACATAGCAACGTAGTAGAGCTATCCCTCCAGGTTGGTACTTAGTTTCCACCTCATCGTTTTCAGTAACAGCCACAGTTTTCAAATATTCCATAGTGTATCCAGGGAGTGACTCACTCAGCCATGTGCCTGGAGACAGGCATTCCCTTTTCCCTTTCTCTGCCACAAACCCGGCTGCAAAACACACTCCAACGCCGCCTTTCCTGCAGCACCAGTGACTCTTGTGTGTGCTTTTCCAAGTCTGGATTTTTGCATACCAGTTTTCCTTTGAATGATGAGAACTAACTTAATAGAGAGTAGAGATCTCCTGGAGCAAACTCTCATCTCTCTCCGCCAAGTGCAACACGCAGCCCGCGGCGTCCTGTCTCTTAAGTGGTACAGCAGCTTCTCGTGGCTGGAGGCAGGAAGTGTTTGTCTGGCAGTCTTTGATCATCTCCTAGCTTTCCACACCGGGGACAGGCCTTCCTCCATCTGCACGCTCTGTAACCCATTTGTGAACTTTCACTCCTCTGTAAACTTACAGAAATGCATAAACATCTGAACAGCCACTAGTCTCCAGACCATCTCTGGGAAGGAGTCCTTTGTAAAGCTGCATTTTGTTCATCCAGCTGTGTTGTGAGACCACAGCAAGGGCTTGTGTGTTTGATGCATGCGGCAGGCAGGGGTCAGTGGTGGAGAGGGCTGCGTGGCTGCAAAGCCCCTCGTCTGAAGCTGTGTGACCACAGAGGGGCACATTGCAGCCACTCTAGCTGTCAGGGGCATGCTACAAGACAGGAAATAAGAACACAAAATGCCCAGTTAAATGTGGGCTTCAGATACACCATAAACAATGCTTTCGTTATTTTATTATGTTATGTGGTATTATACAATGCTTTATTATTATTATTATTATTATTACATTACACAGGATACATTTATACTAAAATAGGATTCATGGCTTATTTGAAACTTGGGCATCCTATATTTTATCTGGAAACTCTACATGGCAGAAGAAATTGGCTGCCTTCCTCTCCCACCAATCCAGAGCTTTCTTTCCGGTTGTCTCTGGGTCCGAAGCACACAGCAGCAGAACTCGCCTCTCATCCTCCACAAAGGTCTCCCTGCAGACGTGGGTGTATTTGTGCCCTGATCTTGGCTCCTGTCGGAACAGGGGTGACGTCAGGAAGCAGTGCGCTATGCCTCAGCCGTGTACTCCTCTGTGGTTGTTTTACATCTATTATGTCGACTTTCTGGGTTGAGGGATCTCTACTTTGTAAACTTCCTCTCCCGCTTTGACCACGAAAGAGGGTCCACTCCCTGACCTCTGGTGGAACTTTCTAGATCGTGGGCTGTCTATATTCTCTTGCATCTTCTGCATTTCCAGCATCCTTAGGGTCTTCATCTCCTGAAACTTCAGGATCAAGCTAGGGGAGCGTTGTCAGGAGATCTAAGTTTTGGAACCTGCATTATACAAATGGGAGTCGCCACCTGAACCTCAGTCTCCCCCTCTGTAAGGTGTAATTCCATTAGGAGATGATTGGGATCATTTCTAGCCCTAACATTCTAGGGTCCCCAGCCCTCTTTATCCATTTCTCAGGGCCACACGCTCATCTGAGCATCTGTCCACAGATCCAACCCTGCCTGCACTCCAGCTTGATACTGTGTGTGTGTGTGTGTGTAGTGTGTTGTACTGGGGATTGGACCCAGGGGCCTTCTACCTCTAAGCTACATCTCCAGACCTATTTTATTTTTTATCTTGAAACAGGGTCTTACTAAGTTGCTAAGACTGATCCTGAATCTGTGAGCCTCCCAAGTAACTGAGATTATAGGTCTGCCCCACTAGGTCCATTGGGCTTCCTTTTTTTTTTTAATTTTTTTATTTATTTAAGTACTGGGGATTGAACCCAGGGGCACTCTACCTCTGAGCTACACCCCCAACCCTAATTTTTTTTTTTTTTTTGAAACAAGGTCTTACCAAGTTGCTGAAAGCCTCCCTGAGTTGCTGAGGCTGGCCATGAACCTGTGATCTCTTGTCTCAGCCTCCCAAGTACTGGGATTACAGGCGAGCCCCACCACACCCAGCGGATACTCTGGATAACTGATGCAAACCACTGTGAGTGACTCTAAGGGCAAGCTAGACAGCTCCTGCTCACTTAAATACTTTACTCAATGCCTCACATTATAAATTACCAGGGTTTAGAATTAGCATGGCACTTAACCAAGTAAAACATTCACCTTTTTGCCAGAAATTGCCATTGCAGAAGTTCTTGTGGTATCAACTTGAGTGATTTTACGTGAGCTACTTACATATTAATCCAATTGAATACTCAGTGACTAGAACAACTCTCAAAGGTGTCAATTTTCACTATGTAAAAATCTTTATCCAAAAATGTTTGACCCCAAACATAAATACATATTGTTTTATAACTAGGTAAGCTGTATATACATGAATATGTAGGAGAGAATTTAAAAGGGAGCTAAGTATGTTTGAATTCAGAATTTTTTTTAAATAAAAGAATTTATAAAAATAAAATTGTTCAGCTGGGCATGGTGGCTCACACTTGTAATCCCAATACTTGGGAGGCTGAGACAGTAGGATCAAAGGTTCACAGTCAGCTTCAGCTAGTGAGGCCCTCTGCAACTTAGTGAGCCCTTGTTTCTTTCTTTCTTTTTTTTTCTTTTTCTTGTAGAACTGGGGGTTGAACCCAGGGGTATTCTTCCTCTGAGCTACACTCCCAGCCCTATTTTTTCTTCTTTATTTCAAAACTGGGTCTCACTAAGTTGTGAAGGGCCTCATTAAGTAGCTGAGGCTGACCACAAACCCAGATCTTCCTGTCTCAGCCTCCCAAGTACTGGGATTACAAGCATGTACCACCATGCCCGGCTTTCCTTGTTTCAAAATAAAGAATAAAAAATAGGGCTGGGAGTGTAGCTCAGAGATAGAATGCCCCTGGGTTCAATTCCCTGTACCAAAACCTCAATCAATCAATAAATAAATAAATAAAATTGTTCACATTCATAAGGGCTTTATTGTTTGTAATCATACCAAATGATTTAAAATAGAGGTTGTAGAATAAAACACGGAAGGGCCAGTCTGATGAAGCTCCCCAACTCCTTGAACCTTCCCAACCACAGGGCTGTTTAGCTTTTTTTGTCTACATGCACGTGATGGTTAGTCTGGATTGTCAATTTGACTCGAGTATGAAATATCTAAGATTATGTGGCTTTGGGTGTGTTGGTGAGATTGAAGGGGGAGCCCTGTCAGGACGTGGGCAGTGCTGTTCTGATAGAAGCCAGACCTGGATAAAAAGGAAGAAGCTGGGTGAAGGCATTCATGGTTCTTCCTGAGAAAAATGTATCTGCAGCCAGGAGCAGTGGCGCACACTTGTAATCCCAGTACTTGGGAGGCTGAGACAGGAGGATCACAGATTCGCGGCCAGCCTCTGCAACATGAGGCCTTCGGCAACTTAATGAGACTCTGCTTCAAAATAAACAATAAAATTGGACTGGGGGTGTAGCTCAGAGGTAGAATGCCCAGTACCACAATAAAAGAAAGAAAGAGAGAGAGAAAAGTGTGTCCACTCTCGCGTGAGATATTATCCTTCAGCCTTCTGCTCTTTGAACTGGACCTCCACCATCGTTTCTCCAGAGGGTTTCCTGGGTTTTCCATCTTGGGCTGGGACTACATTAGTGGTCGCTCCTATGCTGAGACTCTAGCTCTTGGACAGCTGGACCAGCTGCTGGTTCCTCTACCTCTCCACGAGCCGGCGGCCACTTGGGACTACACTGCTTTGGACTGTCAGCTGACTTGATAAACCCTCTTTTACCATATACACATCCTGTAGCTGTTACTGCAGCGAACCCTGACTAATACCATGCAGAGCACTGTTCAGAAGCACGCAGAAGCAGATACACGCACTGAGAGCGTGAAACACCACCGTGGAAATTAAAGAGCCAAGTGGATGCACGGCACTAAAGCTGACCAACGTGGTGTTTGGAAAACTTGCTCCTCCTGGCCTGCCGTGAATACTCTCACAAGATAATAAGCATCCTTCTATTTATGAGGGCATTGGATATTCTTCTTCTATTCTATTCCATTTCTGAGAAGTTGGTCATGACTCCCCTTATTGGTTTTTTGACCCTCTGATGGATCACAACTCACAGTTTGAAAAGCACTAAAAAATTCCCAGCCCTTTCATCTTAAAAATGAGAAAAATCAGAGGTTAATACTGTTAAGTGGCTTGACCAACTTAGTGAGAGGTAAGCAGGAAATACGCTAGTAAGTGTAAGAGTCTATTCAAATACGTGATAGGGAATAGGCAGTGGGGTATGTTAAGTCAATTCCTAAAATATCAAGGTGTGAAGGAATTAGAGAGAGAGCCAGGCATGGTGGCACATGCCTGTAATCCCAGTGTAAATCCAGTATTTAGGAGGCTGAGATTTGGAGCCAGCCTCAGCAACTTAGTGAGGCAGTCAGCAACTTAGCAAAACCCTCTTTCAAAATAAAAAATAAATAAATAAAACTAGTGCTGAGGGTGTTGTTTGGAAGTAGAATACCCCTAGGTTCAATTCCTCCCAGTGCTACGCCCCCCCCCCCGCAAAAAAAAAAAAAAAAGGAAAGCGAGGTGGCCACCAATTATTGAGCATCTGTTATGTACTAAGCACTAGTTTAAGTTTTAAAAAATAAAACACTCTATCAAACCAAGAACAGAATCCATCAGCAACCATTAAGATTTGTTTCATTCTGTTCTTTATCTCCATCTTTTTGATTTTCTGTCCAATAAAGAAAATCAGAGAAATACAAAGCTGGTTCTTGTGTTTGCTTAAGTAGCACAAATACTAAAATTGGAATAACACAGAGATTAGCATGGGCAAATTCAAGAAAGATTCTACAGAAGAAGAAGAAAAAAGAGGAGGAGGAAAGTTGTGGGGAGACAGCTGGGCATGGTGGTGCACACCTGTAACTCCCAGGACTTGGAAGACAGGAGGATCCCAGGTTTGAGGCCAGCCTCAGTGACTTCAGTGAGACCCTTTTCAAAAAAAAAAAAACAGATAAATAAAAGTGGCTGGGGGTGTAGCTCCAAGGTAAAATGCCCCTGGGTTCAGTCCTTAGTACAAAAAAAAAAAGAAAAGAAAGAGGGAGGGAGGGAAGCTGGGCATGGTGGCACATACCTATAATTCCAGTACTTAGAAAGCTGAGACAGGAAGATCACAGGTTCGAGGCCAGCTTTAGCAATATAATAAGACTCTTAGCAGCCTAGCAAGACCCTGTTATAAAAACAAATTAAAAAGGCTGGGGTTTAGATTGGAAGTAGAATGCTCCTGGGTTCAGTCCCCAGTACCACACACACACACACACACACACACACACACACACACACACAGTTCATTAATGTGTGAGTTTACTTCTAGACTCTATCTTTTTCATTGGTCTGTCTACCTTTATGCCAAATATATCATTTTTATTACTGTAGCTTTCTAGTTACTGTAGTTTTGTAAGAACTGGTTTTTGATAGACACAAAAAAGTAATCTATGGAAAAAGGACAATGTTTTCAACGAATGATCTTGGAATAACTGAATATCCATGTGCAAAAACAAAAGTGATTTTGGATACATACCTTGCACTATATATAAAAAATAATTTGAAATGTATCATAGACAATGAAAAACAAATAAAACAGGAAAAAAATATTTGTGATCTTGGCTTAGGCAAAGATGTCTTAGGACAACAAAAATACAACCAATTAAAGAACAAATCGACTAATTAGACTTTATCAAAATTAAAAAGTCTGTTCTTCCATTAAAAGAATGAAAATATAATGCAAAGATTGGGAGAAAAATGTTTGCAAAGCACATACCAGTTCAAAAACCTGTATCCATAATATGTAAAGATCACTTAAAAACCAACAAGAAGAAAAAGATAGTCCAATTAAAAATGGACAAAAGATTTGCTGCCACTGTGCCTCTCACTAGCCCAGGAAAAGATCAAGATTCAGAAGTGGAAATATTGCTCCTACCAAACATGTTTGCTTCCCTAACGCTGTAAAGTCAGAGTCCTAAGTCAAACCACTGTCAGTGGAAGAGTGTCTGCTTAGGACCAAAAGAGCAAATGTTGAAGTAAAGAGAAGGAACATTCTCTAGATAATTTTAAAGTCACCCATGATGAAAACAGGTTCTTCATCAAATCTAGCTTTTCTTTCCTGCCCTCTCCATTCCCCCGCAAACCAGTGAAACATTGCATTCTGACCTGGTTTTCTCTCATCCTCTGACCCATGGATATAACACTAGCGCCAAAGGTAGACCACCCCTGGGTTCAATTCCCAGCACCAATAATAATAATAATAGCAACTCTCCAACAAGCCTCATTTAAAGCTCATCTTTATTGTGCCCACCAGCCCAACAAAAATCTTACCAACTTTGGCCGATTCGAATTCGAATGCTGGATTTGAAGAGCCACCTTAACCACTTGAACGCTGATTCCCAAATTCTTTGACTAGTCCCCTCCTGAGACTTAGTCCCTGTCAACATAATGCTTTCCTTATTATAGTCAATATAAACTCAGCTTTGTTTAGCCAACTGGTGGTCTGGTTGAGAGTCATGATGGATTAAAGGAAGAAAATTTAACAAAGAGGCTTCTTGCAGTAGTGGGGAGGGGATTATTGAAATAAACAAGGAATGGCGAAACATCCAGGGACCAGCACGCGTGGGGGTCATTACCACCCTAGGGCTGAAGAGACAAGACAAGCAGCAGTGTCGCTGGAACCCAGCAAGGCAGGGACGATAGAGTCCTGGGCCATCTGCCAAAGCTGGAGTCCTGGAAGCTCAGAACCATGTCAGAAAGGAGGTGTAAGAGCTGGACTTGGTGGCTCACATCTGTAATCCCAGTACCTCGGAGGCTGAGACAGGAGGATCACATGTTCCAGGCCAGCCCCAAGGATCACAGGAGACAGGAGGATCACATGTTCCAGGCCAACGAGACTCTCGGCAACCTACTGAGACCCTGTTTCAAAACAAAAGGGGCAGGGTTAGGGGTGTAGTTCAGAAGTGGAATGCCTCTGGGTTCAATTTCCAGTACCAAGGATAGACAGAAGAAAGAAGAAAAGAAAGAAAAAGAGGAGGAAGAAAGAAAAACAGGGTAAATAGGAGAGGGGCGGGAGGAAATATCTCCATCTCTCTCTTCTCTGGCTCTTCAGTTGCCCCCTGGTTCCGCCCCTTCACCAAACACAAATGGAAGCCCAAAAGTCAGGGGGCCGATAGTGCAGGAATCCACCTCTAAGGCCAGAGCTGGCGGAGAGGGAGGGGTGCGGATCTGTGCGGGTGTGCGGAGGATGGAGTGGGTCGAATGGAGAACGACCAGTCCACAGTAGGCGGCATCTGTTAATGAGTGAATGAATGCATCAGAGTGAAGACTCATTCTTTCTCCTTAATGTCTTGATTTTGGGGGGTCATAATTAGTAAGGGTCAGTTTTGTTCCCTTAAGGGTCAGTTTTGTTCCCTTGCTTATAAGCTTAAAACAAGATCAATAAGTAACTCAATACAGTCCAGCAGGAAAATTGGGCATGTCTTAGAGATTTAATAAAAATTTGTGGTATAATCTGGTTTAAAGCCTCAGTTGAATGTTAAGTATCCTTCATTTAACTCGCTAAGTATCACCGAACCAAGACTTCTAGGGAGCTTACCATAATAACCAGAGCTACCCAGGTCACATTTTCTGGAAAGAATTTTAAAAGCTATCAACTTTGGAAATACCATGAAATAAGAAGTTGCCCAAACCACCTGTTTTTAAACTGGTTGGTTGGTTGGTTGTGGTACTGGGGATTTAACCCAGGGACATTCTACCTCTAAGCTACAGCCCTAGCCCCATTTTATTTTTTACTTTGAAACAGGTTCCAAGTTGCTGAGGCTAAATTGCTGAGGCTGGCCTCAAACCTGTGATTCTCCTGTCTCAACCTCCCAAGTACTGGGATTACAGGCATGCACCACCACGCCCGGCTAAACTGTCCTGTTTTCAATTATCTAGCCTAATAGAACAGGAGCTGACGAGACCTAGTCAATGCCAATGAAGAAAATTAAGTCTGGGAGTTACCTGCCCAGCAATAGAGAATCCCCAGTGCAAGTGTTAAGAACCTATAGTTGTACAGAGAGGCCTGGTTTTTAATCTCATACTATATTTGGAGAAGTTACTTGACTCCTGTGCCTCAGTTTCCTCATATGTAAAATGGGAACAGCATTCCGTGCTCCTTTTGGCTACTACTTTCTGGCAGCCACGCCCTCTCCCTTTTCCAACGTTCTTCCCTATATCCCAGGACTAGACGCCTGGTAACCACAGGTCTCACACTCCATTTCTTCAGGGTTCTTGATAAGAGGTACATCCTGCCAACAACATGCCCTTGTGCGGGATTTGCAAGTTCGAGAGTCCGCAGATGTGAAGTTTCACAGCAACTGTTAAGTTTTCCCTCTCTAGTTATCAGCCTGGCGCTATGACCAGCTGTGACCGTGAGCAGCAAGTTCCTACAGTCTTTCTGGACAATGGAGGAGGTGGTAGCAGCAATATCTTGTACTAAGACTGCGGCGGCAAACCCAAAAGCTGCCAGTTGCTTCCAATTTACTCTTATAAGCAACCAATTCCTTCTATTAAATTCCTTCCTGAGCGAAATACCTACAATGATTCCTGTTTTTCTTACTGAACCCTAAGTGATATCTACCCAGAGTATAAGGTTCAAACCCAAAGGGTATCTTTTTTCAGAAATTATTCTCCATCACTTACTCCTGTGGAATTCCTCTGCCATGTATACTACTGTTTGTGAAATGTTCTATGACACTGAAGACTGCAGAGTTTTCCACAGTGATGAAGGTAAGTCAACAAATGTGTCAACTATCCTTTAAAGGATTTAGTTGCACTTTACAATCATTTATTTGGGTAGCATGACTATAACACTTTAAGTATAGAATCATATCACATAAAAACATGAGCTGAAATTGGTAAGAGAAGTACAATTTATAAAATTCAAACTCAGTTTTAGAACCTCAATAACATTTTCCTTCCCCAAGAGTCACTAATAGCCATTCCTCAAGACATAGCTTTTTGCCTTAAATAGTCACAACCCTCGATGGAACTGTAAATACTTTTCATGTTCAGTTGCTGCTCTCCTATCTAGTTTGGGAGAACTAGAAAGTTCATCTTCAAATAATAAATTGATGGATGATTTGCATATTATTTCCACCAAAAAAAAATCAATTTGTGAGCCGGGCGTGGTGGCGCACGCTTGTAATCCCAGCATTCGGGAGGCTGAGACCAGAGGATCCGGGTTCGCGGCCAGCCTCAGCTACCTAGTGAGGCACTCCGTAACTTAGTGAGACTCGGTTTCAAAATAAAGAATAAAAAATAGGGCTGGGGGTATAGCTCGGAGGTAGAATGCCCCTGAGTTCAATCCCCAGTACCGCAAAAAAAAAAAATAATAATAATAATAATAATAAAAAATCAATTTGTTACAAACACAAGCATTCTTTGCCAATTCTACTAAACCCATAGAAGGTTCCAGGCCTCCCTCAGAGCACATCCCTGCTTCCAGTCCCAGCAGCATAAGCATTGTGTAGTGTGCATTTGGAAATACTTCATTCAGCATTAACGGTGGACTCCTACCCCTCCCAGATGGAGCGGTAAGGTTCTTGGCGACAGGAACCAGGTTGTTCTCCTTTGGAAAGCTCTTGGTATGCTGTTCTACATAGTCCTCAGTAGAGGAGGCCACAGCTGATAGATTTGCAGGGAGAACCGCCAGCCCCGCCTCCAAGTGCTGCCTTTAATGCTTGTATTTTTTCAAGGCCGGTCCACTCCTGGCTTGCCTCAACATCTAATGAATCTTATCTCTGCACTAATGAAACGGATTACAAGGCACTGTGTAAATATCCAAGGTACTCCCGCGAAGGTAAACAGCAGTAATGGTCAAGATCAAAGTCTTAGGGCTGGAGCACTGTTCTTGGGGCCCAAGAGTCCTGTCTGCCCGGGAGGAACAGCAAACACGGGCTGCTAGCTTTGATCGCTTCACTCCCAACGCTGGACTGTGGTGGCCCCACACTGCCTTTATCCAGAGCCCACGCTTCTTGGTGGACATATCCTTCCCCCCCTCAATCTGGTTCCAAAGCCCCCCCAACCGTATCTTCTCCCACGCATGAATGTGTTCACCAATCAAGTGTAGCTCACAGCTGCCCTCAAAATACTTTCTCTACACCTGCCTCTGCCTCCGCCTCTCCTGCTCCCAGGCGTTCTGCATCCTCAGCTCCCGTCTCTCCTCCTCCCAGGACTGTCAGTAGACAATTGGAAAAGTTCAACTGCAGCAAATCACGGTCAGCGCTGCCGGGTATATAGACAGTCCCGATGTACTATGGTGTGACTTAATGATTTTCAACTTGGCAGTGGCGCGAAAGTGACACACATTCAGTAGAGACTCTACCTTTTTGAATTTTGATCTTCTTTGTATACTCCACAGGGTACTGTGTTTTTATACTCCACAGTATAAAAGTATTTGTACTTCTTTTTATACTCCACAGGGCACTGTGTTACTAAGCTCTCAGCTCAGTAGGCTACGTGTATTCAGGCCATTTCTTAGGATATTTTCAACAGAATGAAGGACCAAAACCATATGATGAGCTGGGCTCAATGGTGCACACCTGTATTCCCAGCTACTTAGGAGGCTGAGGCAGGAGGATCATGAGTTTGGCCCCATCTTCAAACAAACAACAACAAAAACAGATGACCATCAACAGATGTAAATACTTTACTGTTTTTTTAATTTGTTTTAAATTTTTTTAAAAATAATACCCACCCTAACGTATGAAGTGGTATCTCAATAGATAGAGATATAGAAAGGGCATATGATAAAATTCAATATATCTCATGATTTTTAAAAAACTCTGAAATAAAGCTGGGCATGCGCTTGTAATCCCAGCATTTGGGAGGCTGAGACCGGAGGATCCAGGTTCGCGGCCAGCCTCAGCTGCTTAGTGAGGCACTCCACAACTTAGTGAGACCCGGTTTCAAAATAAAGAATAAAAAAATAGGGCTGGGGGTGTAGTTCGAAGGTAGAACGCCTCTGAGTTCAATCTCCAGTACCGCAAAAAAAAAAAAAAAAAAAAAAAGCTGGGCATAGTGGCGTACTCCTGTAATCCCAGTGCTCGGGAGGCTAAAACAGGAGGATCGCAGGTTCAAGGACAGCTTCAGCAACTTAGTGAGACTCTCAGCAACCCAATGAGACCCTGTTTCAAAATAAAAAAACAATAGGGCTGGGAGTGTAGCTCAGAGGTGGAATGACCCTGGGTTTAATTCCCAGTATCACACACACAAAATTAAATATAGAAGTAACATATCTCAATGTAATAATGCCCAAATATAATAAGACAACAGCTATCATTATATTGAATGGGAGAAAAAACTGAAATTTTCCTAAGATCTGGAACAAAACAAAGATGTCATTTTCACCACTTTATTCAACATACTACTGGAAGTCCTAGCCAGAACAATCAGGCAAGAGGAAGAAAGAAAAGGAAAACACATTGGAAAAGAGAAAGTCAAATTGCTATTAGTTGCAGATGGCATGATTCTCTATATTAGAAAACCCCAAAGGCCCCATCAAAATACTAGTAAAGGATTTCAGCAAAGCTGCAGGATACAAAATCAACATAGAAAAATCAGTAGTGTTGCTGTACACCAATAGTGAATCTGAAATAGAATTACCTGAAACAAAAATCAAGAATGAAACCCCATTTACAAAAGGTACAGAAAAGTTAAAATGCCTAGGAATAAGTTTCACCAAATAGGTGAAAGAGCTCTATTATAAAAACTATAATATATTGATGAAATAAATTGAGGAAGACACACACACACACACACACAAACTAGAAAGACATTCATGTTCATGGATTGGAAGAATCAATATTGTTAAAATTCCATAGGAATTTTACCCAAAGGAATCTACAGGTTCAATGCAATCCCTGTCAAATACCAAGGACCGTCTTCACATGGTATTACAAAAAGCCCTGAACAGACAAGGCAAAAAGAACAAACCAGGGAGCATTACACTACCTGACTTCAAAATATACTGCTAGGCTAGTCACAACAGCTTAGTGGGCTAGAGTGTAGCCCAGTGGTAAAGAGCTTTCCCGGCCCTGGGCTGGGTTCCCCAGCACCACGAGCAAGCGCTCTCGCGCGCACGCGCACACACACACACACGCGCACACACTAGGATTGGCATGAAAACAGCACATCAAGGAGTGAAATAGAAATCCTAGAATCTACACACCTACAGTCAACTAGTATTGACATAAAACATATGAGCCAGGCATGGTGGTGCACGCTTGTAATCCCAGTACTTGGGAGGCTGAGACAGGAGGATCGCAGGTTCAAGGCCAGCCTCAGAAACTTAGTGAGGCCCTCCGCAACTTAGTGAGACTCTTTCAAAATAAAGAATAAAAAATAGGGCTGGGGGTATAGCTCAGAGGTAGAATGCCCCTGGGTTCAATCCCCAGTACTGCAAAATAGATAGATAAATAAATAAATAAATAAATAAATAAATAAATAAATAAATAAATAAAGAGAGACACATTGAGGCATGAAGTAGAGATCCACACATCTACAACCAACCAATCTTTGATGAAGGTTCTAGGAACATACATTGGAGAAAAGAATCTTTTCAAGAAATAGTGCTAAGAAAAAATGGTTATCCACACGCAAAAGAATGAAATTAGATCCCTATCACTCACTAGCTACAAAAATCAACTCGAAATGAATTAAAGACTTAAATATAAGACCTGGAACCATGAGACCACCAGAAGCAAAGATCAGAAATGCTTCAGAACATGGAGTAGGCAAAGAATTTCTTTTCTGGTCAAGACCCTGAAAACAAAGGAAAAATAGACAAAAGGGTTACAGTAAACCAAAAGGCTTCTGCAAAGCAGAGGAGACAACATACAGAATGGAAGAAAATATTTGCAAACTATACATCACACATGATTATGTAAGAAACTCCAAAAATCCAATAGCAAAAAAGAACTCAAATAACTTAACTTAAAAACAGGCAACAGAAACCAGGCATGGTGTCGCACGTTTGTAATCCCAGTACTTGGGAGGCTGAGATCTGGGTTCATGGCCAGCCTCAGCTACTTAGTGAGGTCCTCCACAACTTAGTGAGACCCTGTCTCAAAGAATAAAAAATAGGGCTGGGAGTGTAGCTCGGGGGTAGAACACCCCTGGATTCAATCTCCAGTACTGCAAAAAAAAAGACAATAGAAGCAAGCATGGTGGGATATGCTTACAATCCCAGTACTTGGGAGGATGAAACAAGAGAATCACAGGTTTGAGGACAGCTTCAGCAAGTAGTGAGAATCTCATTAACCTAGCGAGACACTTTCAAATTTTGAAAATAGAATAAAATAGGGATGGGGGTGTAGCTTGGAGGTAGATTGCCCCTGGGTTCAATCCCCAGTACCGCAAAAAAAAAAAAGTGTTATGCATATTTTGCCACAATGAAAATTCTTCTATAGCATGCCTTTGGTTCTCACAAACACCCTGGAGAAGCATTTAGGATACCAGGATTCCCCATAACTAAGATCTGAAAAGCAAATCAGAGGAGCCCATGGACTTGCTCTGGATCTGCGTGGAAGCTCCTGGGCTCCTGTTCCAGGGCAGTTGGTGGGTCTTGGGAGGCCCAGATTCTGCATTTCCACCCTGCTTCCAGGTGATGCTGGGGGGGTACAGAACACAGGCCCAGGTCAGGCCCAGGAAGCAGCAGGCCTGAGACTGGAAACCTGCTTGCTTAGACTCAAAATCTAGACTCTTTTGAGGACGTCCCTGAGAAGTGACTCCACCCTCAGAAGGAGTCAGAGAAGAGTACCCTCCTTTCATAGATCTTTTATTTTATTATATATATATATTTTGTAGTACTGGAGATTGAACCCAGGGGCATTCTACCTCTGAGCTACATCCCCAGCCCTACTTTTTATTCCTTATTTTGAAACATGGTCTCACTAAGTTGCGGAGGGCCTCACTGAGTAGCTGAGGCTGGCTGCAAATCTGTGATCCTCCTGTCTCAGCCTCCCAAGTACTGGGATTACAAGTGTGGGCCACTAGGCCCGGCCATAGATCCATTTTTTTTTTTTTTTTAAAGACTACCTGTACTTTAGCTAAAATAAAACTAGAAGATCTCCTTAACAAGATCATGTGTCAGAAGTTCTAATTCCCCAGTCCATTTTAAAAACACACATTTGTTAGCTGGGCGTGCTGGTGCACGCTTGTAATCCCAGCATTTGGGAGGCTGAGACCGGAGGATTCGGGTTTGCTGCCAGCCTCAGCTACCTAGTGAGGCACTCCGCAACTTAGTGAGACCCTGTTTCAAAATAAAGACTAAAAAATAGGGCTGGGGGTATAGCTTGGAGGTAGAATGTCCCTGAGATCAATCCCCAGTACCGAAAAAAACAAATAAATAAATAAAAACACACATTTGTTTGTCTGTTTGTTTGTTTTAAATACCGATACCCAGGACCCACCCCCAGAGACACTGATTCCACGGGTCTGGTGTTTTGCTTTGTTTGGTTTTGCATTTACATTCTCCAGGTGATTCTAACAGCAGTTGGAATGGGAGCCATTCAACTAAGATGAAATAGCAACCCAAATCTGACCTCTATTCATGGTTGACATTACCAGTTATCGAAAGAAAAATCTGGTGTATATTCTTTGCTAACTGAAAATGTAGATAAGGCATTCCAGCTATTTTATCGGGTTTAAATTTACCCCAAGAGCAAACTTCATGCAAAATAATGTATGATGGCTGGCAATCCTGTGTACCTAGACACACAAAGGTTAATCTTAGCACCATTAAAATCCCGATTGAACCCACCAGTCGGCTTAAAGTCATGGTTGGGCTTACCAACTTAATTCAAATCAATAGCTACTTTACTTCCCCAGCTGAAATAAAACTTGCTACAGTAGCCGTATTGATGGTTCCCTCCTCTTGAATATCATCCTTCATATTCAGCCATAATTTGGATGTTGCCAAACCAAGGTTTCCAGCCAAGGACACTTCAAGATAATGTATATAAATTGTGCCTTATTGATCACACAGAACATCTGCTAGTACTTAAGTATGTTGACATATAAATAGGAACAGAAATTTGCAAGTTTGCATTTCTAATGTTCATAAAATTATAATTTATAACAACACAAACACATGTTTTTCTCAAATCACCTTCATGAAGATAAAATGATATAACCAGAAGTTTTAAATGACAAAACCATTAAAAGAATTTAAAGTCCTCAGGCGTTTCCCCCCTCCAAAAGATTTATAGAAGGAAAACATCAATATTTTCCTGACACTTGATATTGTCTAGCTACATTTTGCCACTAGTATGATGAAAAATAAATTTGCCAAATTATAAGGACTACATCACAAATTATAATGCAATTAAATGGTGTTTTCTGAAGATATACACATATATCTTATTTTAAGATTTCAGGAGTCTACTGTAAGATAAGGCAACTTAATTCTGGGGACATGTTTCCCAGAAATAATGTGGCACAAGCTGCGTAGAACCTTGGTATTAAATAGAACACATGAGCCTGGCATAGTGGCAGATACCTATAATCCCAATACTCAGGAGGTTGAGACAGGAGGATGAGACAGGGGGATCCCAGGTTTGAGGCCAGCCTCAACAATTTAACACAACCCTCTTAGACCCTGTTTCAAAATAAAAAGTAAGAAGGGCTGGGGACATAGCTCAGAGATAGTATAAATGTCCCTGGGTTCAATCCCCAGTCCAAAAAAGAAAAAAAAAAAAAATTGAACACACGGCCAAAGGCATGTTCTCTGTCATTAAGTGACTGCTGTTAATACAGTTCTTCATAAGGAGTTTAGCAACTGCAGCTTTTCCCACAGAAACGAGATAAAGCAGGTAAACAGTGCCCAGGTGCTGGCCTGCCCTAGGGAGACTGATAACTTCCTCAGAGGGCCCTCCCCAACTCGGGGACGTGGGGGACGAGGTGCCACAAATCAAGGAACGCGTTGTTCTCCGGCGAAGGTGGAGAAATTCCTGTGCTCGCTGTCCCTTCCTGCGCTCCGGTCCCACAGCTTGGGGAACGCAGCGCACGCAGAGGCCTGCCTCGGTCTCCTGCACTAGGCCTGGAGGCCGAGAGTCACATTAACTAGGCGACAGGAATTATACCTGGAGTGTGTGAATGGTGTTCTTGTCATCTTGTCACCTTCCCCGCAGATATCACAAAGCTCTGAGCAAGAGGGAGAGGAAGCACCATTCTAGAAGGACAAGAATGCGGCCCATGGCGGGAGGGAGGCAGACAGGACCAAAAAAAAAAAAAAAAAAAGACAAGAAGGGCAGAGGGGAAGTGGGTGGGGCAGAAATGGGGGCACAACTAGACCCCAGAGCCCCGAGGTAGACTGGGGAGAGAGCAGTCCAGGGTCTTGCTGGCACTGCTCTTCACTGCGAGGTCCGGGTGGCGGCGCCATTACTGGGTGGGCACGCCTGGAATCCTAGTACTGGGGAAACTGAGACAGGAGGATCGCAGGTTTGAGGCCAGCCTCAGCAGTTTAGCAAGACCCTTAGTGATTTAGTGAGACCCTGTTTCCAAACAAAAAATAAAATGGGGCTAGGGCTGAAGCTCTGAGGTAGAATGCCCCTGAGTTCAATCCCAGTTCCAGAAAGAAAAGAAAGGGAAAGGAAAGGAAGGGGAGGGGAGGGAAGGGAACAGAAGGGAAGGGAAGGGGCAGCCCAGGGGCACATGCCTGGAATCCCAGAACTGAGGAGGCTGAGATAGGAGGATCACAGGTCCGAGGTCAGCCTCAGCAACTTAGCGAGACTCTCAGTAACTTAGAGAGACTCTGTTTCAAAATAAAAAATAAAAAGGGCTGGGAGTGTAGCTCAGAGGTAGAACGGCCCTGGGTTCCATCCAGTACCAAAAAACAAAGGCCTCGAGGCTGCGAAGCTGCCTCCAAAGCCACACTCCACCCAATCAGCCGGGAGACAAAGGCCTCTCTCCCGAGCAGCCCTGCATCACAACGCAGTACTGCACTTCACTGTTGCTAGAAGACGCAGGCTCCGTGGAGAAGGAACGATGGAGGCTTGGTCCTGTACCAAGCCTTTTGTTAGTGCCCCACCAATGCGTGATGAATGAATGGATATATGCATGCATGCATGCGTGCATGAGTCCCTGTCCACCCTCGGGCTAGGCTGGGCTGTTTTCCAAGGCCAGGCTGTACCTGGGAGGACAAGAATGGAGATAAAGGCTCAGGCAAGCTGGACAGCACAGGACCAGCGCTGTGTCTCAGAAGGTCCCGGAAGGAGGCAAGAAAGTGATTGGCTTCCCCTTTTGGCGGGGGGCTGCATTACTGCGCATGCGCAGAGCAGGGCTGGGGGGGCGAGAGAGACACACACACACACACACACACACACACACACACACACACACTAATGAGCATGCGCAGAACGAGGTGCGAGGGCAGGAGAGACGGAGCCCCAGTGGGGAAGAGGACGCTAGGGCTGAGCTGGTACAAGAAGGGAGAGGAAGCAGGAAAGGTAAGAAAGAGCAAACAGGGAGAAACAAAGTGAAGAGAGCCAGCCGAGCCTGGCAAGAGCGAAGAGCTGACTGTGGGGACTTGAAGGTCAAGCAAAGACGCTGGGGTCTCCGTGGACTCCTGCGGCGCAGTGCCGGTGACCTGCTGCGGGTGGAGAGAGGCCATTTTAGAGGGACCACCTCCTCCACGGGAGGCTGACTTCCCAGCAGAGGAAAGCTGGCGCGGCTCGGGTCCTTAGACCTAAAGGAAGGCGGACATCTGGGGGGCCAGCCCTCCCCGCGCCCTCCATCCGTATAACCATCGCTGTTCAGTGAAGAACAGGAAGAAAGAGCCTGGGTATGGAGGATCAAGAGCTAGGACTCCACAGCCATCAGCCGAGGGCCACCTCCAGTCGGTGTGCGTCAACCCGCCTGCTTCTAGGTGGGGCCTGGGCTGCCTGCATCCTTCTGTGCGTTCATCATCTCAGATTGAATCCCACCGCGGGGAGGGGGACCTGTTTGTGTTAGTCCCCTCCTCGCCTGGCTGCCGCAGTCCTGCGGCCACTGACTTTGAAGTGGAGCTCCCGATGATGTTGGTCCTCAGGAAGAGGCGGCAGCATGATGCCTGGAAAAGCCACCTGCAGGGGGGTAGGAGGGGAGGAGCCAATGTGTGTGTGTCATTCATTCCCTCCTTCATTCATTCATGCAAGTATCTGTCAAGCATCTACTATGTTGCAGGTACTTGGGACTGAGTACACAGACAAAGATCCTGCATCTCCAGGGAACAGGCAGAAGACAGAAACATAACAAAGGGGTAATTTGCATAGTGCATTAGGGACTGGTTGATACTTTGGGAAAAATAGAAAGTCAAGGAAGGTGTAAGAAAGATCAGGTCAGGAACAGAGGAGAAATGGGAAGCTTATAGTATTAAATAGGATAATTGCAATATATATATTTTTTTGAGGTACTGGGGATGGAACCTGGGGGCATTCTACCTCTGAGCTACAGCCCCAGCCGTATTTTTTTATTCTTTATTTTGAAACAGGGTCTCACTAAGTTGCAGAGGGCCTCACTAAGCAGCTGAGGCTGGCCAAGAACCCAGATCCTCCAGTCTCAGCCTCCCAAATGCTGGGGTTACAAGTGTGCGCCACCACGCCCGGCTGATAATTGCAAAATTTGATGTTTGAGCAAAGGCTTGAACAGGTGAGAAGGCGACGAAGTGTGCAGAGTGAGGAGGCCATGGTGGCCAGAGCAGAGGTGCTTGGGCAGAAGGCACAGTCGTTGTGTGGAAGGCTAGAGGCAGGCACAGTACAGGGGCTGTTGGAAAAAGAACAAGAGTGCCAGTTGGAAGCACAAGGATGTCATGATCTTTCTTAGTCTCAGAATAGCCCGCACCAGGCAAGGGTAAGCTATTGCAGTAATCCAGGAGGGAGATGGTGGTGGCTGAAGCCAGAGTAGCACTCCCCTCCCCCAGTGTGGTGACTGCCTGGTGTCGTTCCAGAGCTGAGGACACCCCAAAGCATATTCTTCATGCAGAGTCAGCATGGGGGCGCCAACACTGGGGAAGACAGGACGTGCTGTCGCACACTGTGTAAATAGCAACCACATGAAGAACCAGATACTCGGAGACACCAGTTATAAAAAAGAGAGCCCGTCTCCAGACCCAACCGCAGGCCAACACAGCGCCCACCTGCATTACAGAAACCCGGGCTCTGACTACTGACACCCGTGTCAGCAATTCACCTTGTCTTCACACCTTGCCAGAACATTCCCTAGGGACTCGGTTAGGTCTGTTCCTTTTCCAGGGGGGTCCTTCACCTCATGTGGAATGCCTTAGTTTCCGGTGAGGTGTTTCTCACTACCCATCCATAAGTACTGAAGACACTCCCTTTGTTCTAAGGAGTGACATTACAGTTCTATGGTGTCGTTTCCATGAAGCCACCTGGGCTGTGTTTTGCCTTCCTGTCCCGGCTGTCCCCAAGAGAGCCCTGCAGATGCTTCTATGTGCTCTCTGTGTCCTCCAGCAATTTTCTCAGCTAGTGTTTTAGTTACAAAATGTTTCATTCATTTTTAAAACTGCATTCATTTCTAAAATGTTAGTGCTCCAGTATTGAAATACTCATAGGAAGTATTTGCCTACTAAAGGAAGTAAATATTTCTGAGAGCTTTCCAGGAAAGAGATACTTGGATCTTGCTTATCCAAATCACCTAGAGCCACAAAGCTGAGGATACAGAATTTGTGTGACAACAAACTTCCTTCCCCCATTTTCGTGTTCAATGGGCTCTCATGCTGAATTCTTCGGAGTTCATGCCATCTGGCTACTCCCCTGGGGCTGGAAATTGTTTGTTTGTTTGTTTGTTTGTTTGTTTCTGAGTATGGAGCCCAGGAGCATTTTACTTTTCTTTTTTTGAAACAGGGTCTCGCTAGGTTGACAAGAGTCTCACTACTTGCTGAGGCTGTCCTCAAACCTGTGATCCTCCTGTCTCAGCCTCCCAAGTACTAGGATTACAGGCGAAGTGGCAGCTTTGTACAGGTGTGCACCACTATGGCCATGTACATGTTTTATTTTCAAGCTACACCCCAGTCAATCCCCAGTACCACAAAAAGGGAGGGAAGGAAGGAGGAAAAGGAAAACAGGCAGGCATCCTCCAGTAACCAGCCTCGGTGGCCGGGAAGAGGCCAAGGCCTAAATTTAGAGCAGTAGCCTCACACAGAACCTCTGGAAACGCCGGTGTGGCTGCTGTTTTGAGTGTGTGTGTGTGTGTGTGTGTGTGTGTGTGTGTGTGTGTGTGTGTGTTTTACTGAGGATTGAGCCCAGGGAGGTTCTCCTCTGATCTGCACCCAGCCCATCGTCATCATAATCATTAATTATTGTTTGAGACCGGATCTCACTAAGTTGCCCAGGCTGACCTCAAACCTGCGATCCTCCTGTCTCAGCCTCCTGAGTGCTGGTTACAGGCATGCTCCACTTTCAGTTTTATTTCGAATTGAGCTTGGCCCAGTGCTTTGGCACGACCTACATGTGTTTCCCAAGCCCTGGCTGCCGATGCCTCTCCCCACACTTGCCTCCCCACCTTGCTCTGAAGACTCAGGAAATCTGGCAAACCCTCACCTCACCAAACATTTGGATGCACCCAGCCAGTCGCGGACACCTCTCAAAGGCAGGCTGTATCACAACCCAGATTCTTTTACACTTCTTCCACTTGGCTGGGGTGTGGCTCGGTGGTGGAACGCGTGCTTAGCTTTGCACGAGACCCTGGGTTCATCCTCACATGGCCAAAACAAACCTATGATAAAAAAAAAAAAAAAAAGTCCCACCATTTTAGTCAAAAATGGGGGGCACCAGTCTACCTGCTTGGCTCTGTGGTTCTGAAGAGCGACACGTGGCCCATGGTGGGGATGCCACAGGAAGGGCAGGGCGAGGGCTCCGGCCCTGACTGGCTGGCGTCCTCCCAGCGCTGTGCAGCGGACCTCAAATCCTGCGCACACTCTCCTCCAGCCGTGGATAAGAGGCCATTCTTCTGGTTCATTCTCCTGTGGCCTCTGGTTGAAGTCGTGCCAGTGCTGCAGGATGCCCCCCCTCAGGATGGGCAGGAGTCCAAGAAACGCAGGGCCGTTTGTCCAGGCCGAGAGTCGAGGAGAAGCCCTCAAGCCAGTGTACCGGTTACATTTCTCCAGCGCCCGTTGCAGATAGAGTCTCTGATTTCTCAGCAACAGGACAAGCCTGAGGCAAAATTCAGTTCAAAGCGAGATCCGAGTTTTTCCAAATCCGCAGGGTCCTGCAGCGCGTGGGCACATCCGGCCATTCTCCCTAGGAAGTGTTTTTGAAAAGTCAAATGTTTTTTGTTTTGTTGTTGTTTGTTTTGGTACTAGGAATTGAACCCAGGGGCATTCTACCTCTGAGCTACACCCCCCAGCCCTTTTTTATTTTTCATTTTGAAACCGGGTCTCATAAAGTTTCTGAGGCTGGCCTCAAACCTGGGATCCTCCTGTCTCACTCAGCCTCCCAAGTACTGAGATTGCAGGTGTGTGCCACCACGCCGGGCTTATTTTGGTTTTTTGGTACTGGGATGCAACCCAGGAGCATTGTACCTCTGAGTTATACCCCTAGCCCTTTTTAATTTTTTATTTTGAAACAGAGTCTCACTAGGTTGCCGAGAGCCTCACTTAAGTTGCTGAGGCTGGTCTTGAACCTGGGATCCTCCCATGTCAGCCTCCCAAGGACTGGGATTACAGGTGTGCATCACCACGCCTGGCTAGCAAAATGATTCTTAGTGTCAGTGTATATCCACATTTATCTAAAGGGCAATTCTGCTGTGACAATGACAGGCAATGGAAAGGTCGCTTCATCACCTCTGAAGGCAAACAGAACCAACACGTTATCAGAGGCTCTTCCTCCCTGAGTCCGCCCACCAAAGACCTGGCTCTTCTGAAAGACCTGGGCGGGCACACCAGCGTGGAAGACTTTGCTTGTGAATTCAGATCGAAGTCAGTGGCTGTTTTTGCTCAAGCCACTAAGCTGGAATTGGATGAAGTATGTGACTCATGAAATGGGTTTTATTTAAGGGATCTGGGGTCTTGGTTTTAAATGTACGTTATGGGTATGGGGGAGACATATAATCCTGGGTAAATATTCAGAGTAGAAATCTAGAATGCATTCCAGATATAGGGTTCGTGTTATTGTTGGCCGGCTTTGTTCGGGGGGGGGGACTGTAGAGTGTCTCCAAACTGTCCCGCAGAACTACACTCCCCCACCCCCAGCATTTTTTTTTTTTTTAACATACAACAAATGCTCATACATTTAAAAGGGTGAGTTAAATACTGTCTTTGTGTTGTGTAGCCAGGCAGCAATTTAACCCTGATTTTTTTTTCAATTCTGGTCTTCTAACCTTACCAGCAGCAAGAAATGACCAGACACACTTCACATTTGTGCTGGGAACTTTATAATTTACCTCTGAATCAGGAACCTTTAAGGGTTTCTTTTGACAAATGCACTGATACTTTCTATTTCCTTTCTTGCCCCCATTTGCACACAGGTTTATTTATTTATTTATTTTTTAACATGAGTTACTCTGATGTAAAAAACAGAAAACTCAGTTGAGAGTCAACTTGGGCGCAAGCCTGTAATCCTAAGTACTTGGGAGGCTGAGACAGGAGGATCACAGGTTCAAGGCCAGCCTCAGCAAGTTAGTGAGACCCTCAGTAAGTTAGTGAGAACTTGTTTCAAAATAAAAACATAAAAGGGACTGGGGGTGTAGTCCAGAAGTAGGATGCCCCTCCTGGATTCAATCCCCAGCACCAAAAAGAAAAAGAAAAATCAGCTTAGAGTGTTGGCTTCAGTTGAAAACACAAGGCAAAGACCATGGTTGACCCGCCTTCATCCCTCACATCTGGGCACACACTTCAGAGCTGCCGGCCTCTGCAAACACCCTGGATCTGAGAGTGCTCCCCGTGGACGCTGCCTCTCTCCTGCCCGCCTCCACCCAGCGAAGCCAACGCAAAAGAGTCCCAGGGTGATGGAAGGAGGGATGCTGGAAATGTCACCTCCCATTCCCCAATTTGGGATCCTGGCTCTGGGTCCTTATTTGAATGCAAATTAATTGGACCATTTCTCGGGTTCCTTCCAACTCTAACATTTCATTCAACCTGGACTCCCCTTTATAGGCCCATGAGGCCTCAGAGGCCATGCAGGGTAAATAACAACACTGGCCTGGGCTTTGGAAATCAGGAACCCAGGGGAAGAGTCCGAGACAGGAAGGTGCACTTGCCAAGGAGGGCAGAGAAATGTGATTTTTCTTTATCTCTAAAATTATAAATTGAACTGGGCATGGTGGTGCATGCTTGTAATCCCAGTACTTAGGAGGCTGAAACAAGAGGAGCACAGGTTCAAGGCCAGCCTCAACTACTTAGTGAGGCCCTCTGCAACTTAGTGAGACCCTGTTTCAAAATAAAGAGTAAAAAGTAGGACTGGGGATGTAGCTCAGAGGTAGAATGCCCCAGGGTTCAATCCCCAGTACCACAATAAATTAATTAATTAATTAATTAATTAATTTAAAAAATTATAAATTGGGCTGAATGGTGGCCCACATCTGTAATCCAGTACTTGAGATGGCTGAGATAGGAGGATCACAGGTTCGAATTGTTCAATCTCAACAACTTAGCAAGACCCTCTTTCAAAATAAAAAGGCCTGGGGGTATAGTTCAGAGGTAGAACACCCCTGGGTTCATTCCCCAGTGCCAAAATAAATTAAAAGGTAATAACAATATTAAAATTATAAATTGAGAAGATGCTGATCTGCCGTAGACAGGTGTTGTGATAGTTAAATGAAATGATGTATAAAGTGCCGGGCGTGGTGCCTGGTATGGTGTAGATTCTCAGCAAAAGATGGTTGAAATAATGACCAGATGAACAAGGATGTCAGGCAAGTGACTCGCCCCAAGGCCTCCCAGAGGGTGAGGAGCCAGGCTGTGAGCTGAGAACCTCCGACTGACGTTGACTGTTCATTCTACTGTTGGTCCCCACAGCTGGTTACCTGGTAGTTAATCCTGGCTATTCTGAAGCAGAAGTTAGCTTGGACACTCATTCCAAATTATCTGGTTCCAGGTAAGGAATTTAGTCTCAAGGTTAGATTCGCTCTGGTGGTTCAAGCAAGAGTTTACTCTGTCCAAATCGCACCCAAGCTACTGGCACCTTCCTCCCAAGTTAAACCCGGCATCTGGACCTTCACTCATGCCCTTTAAGTGTTTGTTGAGAGCTTCTAAGGTATCATGTTTTACATCAGGGTCCATTGAAGAAACGGAAGGAAGGTCCCTAGGCAGCCCGAGAGGTGAGACAGCTACACACACAGCTAAGGAACATCACAAAGACTGTAAAGGGCCAAAGAGAATTCTAAAAATGAACACCACTGTGGAACAAGAAGAAAAGGGGCGTGGCAGGGACTGTCTCCTAAAGGACCGTCCTGGAGGCAAGGGGAGGGGGAGGAGTGTGTAGCGCAGGGAGCACTCTGCATCCAGCACAGAATCCTCCGCTCACCGCAGCGGTGCTGACCTTGGACTTTGCAAGTGTCATCAGCATCTCCTTGCACAGTGGTTTCAAGGTATGGCCACATGTATCAGAATACCTGGTGGTTGTGACACCATAAAACATATATTTGGAGCCGGGCGTGGTGGTGCACGCTTATAATCCCAGTACTTGGGAGGCTGAGACAGGAGGATCACAGGTTCGCAGACAGCCTCAGATACTTGTGAGGCCCTCTGCAACTTAGTGAGACCCTGTTTTCAAAATAAAGACTAAAAAATAGGTCCGAGGATGTAGCTCAGAGGTAGAATGCCCTTGGGTTCCATCCTCACTACCAGAAAAAAAAAGTATATTTGGTCTTCATCCCAGGTTCCGGGCACAGAGCTCCTAGACCTCTTGGAATTTCCCGAGTGCTAAGAGCATCTTTGGTTCTGCATAGAGAGCACCTTACAGACCCTGCTAAAGAGGTGACTCTCGGTGGGTGCTAGGGTTTGAATGTATGTGTCCCCCGAAACTCAGATGTCGGAACCTAAAACTCAATGTGGCAGAATCAAGAAGTAGGACCTTGGGGAAGAGATTAAGTCACAAGGTCTCCGTCCTCATGAGTGAGATGAGCACCTAAGAGGGCTCAAGGGAACCAGCCAGGCCCTTTGCCTTCCTGCAAAAGGACCAATGGACCAACTCCCTGGAGGAAACAGCAACAAGGTGCCATCTTGGACTTGATCTTGGACTTCCCGGCGGCTTCCAGGACAGTAAGCAATTCAGTCCTGTTGTTTATGAATCACCCGGCCTCCAGCGTTATGTTCTAGCAGTACACACAGACTGAGACAGAGCCTCCCCCTCACCCCGCCTTTTTTTTTCTTTTTGCAGTACTGGGGATGGAACCCAGGGACATTCTACCTCCGAGCCACATCCCCAGACCTATTTTTTACTCTTTATCTTGAAACAGAGTCTTACTAAGTTGTGGAGTAGCTCACTAAGTAGCTGAGGCTGGCCTCGAACCCTGATCCTCCAGTCTCAGCCTCCCAAGTACTGGGATTACAAGCGTGCGCCACCACGCCCGGCTCTACACACACACCTTTTTAAGGAAAGGTTAGCCACAACAAAAAGACCCGCCACCTGATGAGAGGGTTGGAGCTTTCGGCCATCCTCTTGACTTCTAAGAAGGGGATACAGACGAGATTGAGTTTAGTCACCAGCAGCCAATGAGTTAATCAATCATGCCTACATAGTGAAGACTTTTTTTTTTTTTTTTTTTTTTTTGGTGGCACTGGAGATTTAACTCAGAAGCATTCTACCTCTGAGCTACATCCCTAGACCTATTTTATTTTTATTTTGAAACAGGTTCTCGCTAGATTGATGAAAGTCTATGTTGCTGAGACTGTTCTCAAACCTGCAATCCGCCTGTCATAGCCTCCAAATACTGGGATGACAAGCATACACCACCATGCTGGGCTCAAGAAAAACTTTCGAATGACGAGGAGCTGCTGGCTTGGAGAACTCACGGGTGTGCTGGGGTAGGATGCAGCCAGAGAAGGTGTGGAAGCTCTGCCCAGCCCTTACCTCGCCCCAGGGGTTGTTTCTGCTTGGCTCTTCCTGAACTATACCCTTCATGATACAGCAGTAATTGTAAATGCAGGGCTTTCCCGAGTTCCTTGAGTCTTTCTAGTAAATTATCAAACTGGAGGGGTTTAGAGGATCACAAGAATCTTTGAATTTGTTGTCAGACTGGACAGAAGTGCAGGTAACCTGTGGGTCCAGAACTGGCAGTCTTGTGGGCCTGAGAGCTTAATGCTGGAGAGCTCACTGCTACTCCATGTAGGTACTGTGACCATAGGGGATGAAACACCAAGAGGGGTTTTCTTATTTGTTTGTTTGTTTGTTTGTGGCGCTGGGGATTCAACCCAAGGGCATTCTGCCTCTAGGTTACACCCCCAGACCTATTTTATTTTTATATTTTGAAAAAGGGTCTCACTAAGTTGCTGAGGGTCTTGCTGAGTTGCTGAGGCTGGCCTCAAACCCCTGATCCTCCTGTCTTAGCCTCCCAAGTACTGGGACTACAGGCGTGTACTGCTGCACCCAGCAGCAATAGGAGTATTTATTAAAGTTCAGATTCGCAGGCCCATGAACTTCTGAATCAAACTGTGGGTGGGGTAAGGGGGGGCCACCCCAACTCTGGAGAACCACAGCACAGCTTCTGCTTTGAGTCCTTCCACAGCAAGCCCAGGGTTCGTCCTGCCTGAGGCACCAGCCTGGTAACCTGGCAACTAGCCTGCCGCCATCTGTGCTGCCTGTGTCAGACGGGACAGCCTGAGCCACAGACTTGACTCTTCTAGAGTTTGTGTCCTGCTGTTTCAAGAATACTGTTTCAGACTGGGTGTGTTGGCACACCCTGGAACCCCAGTGCTTGGGAGGCTTAGACAGGAGGATCACAAGTTCAAGGATAGCCTCAGCAACTAAGCGAGACCCTGCTTCAAAATAAAAAAATAAAAAGGGCTGGGGGTGTAGCTTAGAGGTAGAATGCCCCTGGGTTCAATCCCCAGTAACACACACACACACACACACACACACACACACACACACACACACACGATGGTATCATTCAGTACACGACTCCTTGGGGAATTCTGTGACAGGGAGAGGCGGGACCCCTCAGGTTAGCTCCTTCCTAAATCCTGTCTGGGATTTAGTCTGCGACTGCAGAGCTTCCACATCTCTAAAGGTCTGAGGCTTGTGTCTGTGGCTTAAAGATGGTGACTTGTCCCAGAGCCAGGCCAAGGGTGAACAGCCCCTGGATCCCGTAAACATAGACTTCTGACTCTTCAGGGGCAGAAGAGGGCTCTCCCCAGGCCTGGAGAGCAGGGACACCGAGCAAAGACATCCCTGTCTTCGCCAACAGCCCATGTCCACGTGTCCGCTTGGAATACAGCAAAGAATAAAAGTAAAAGCAAAACATATATCAAAACGGATGCGCAATCCCACCCCGTGGTGGTGGTCACAGTTGGGCCCGTGTTTATGTTTCCCTCCAGGGTTTGTCTACATGTTTTCAAAAGATGGCTGAGGTCTGTACTCATGTTAATCGTTAGTTCCTGGGACAAGGTTTCTTCCTGAGGCCTCCTCAGCGCAGAGCGCGCTGCATTAGGTGCCCAGAGCCTTGTGCCTTGTGCCTTGTGCTGTGGAAACCTCCCCTTCTGAGGAAAGGTGTTGTGCCCCAAGCAGTGGGGCAATTCTGTAATCCCAGTACTTGGGAGGCTAAGACAGGGGGATTGCAGGTTCGAGGCCAGCCTTGGCAACTTATCAAGACCCTCAGCAACTTAGTGAGACCCTGTTTCAAAATAAAGGACTAAGGATGTAGCTTAGAAGTAGAACACTCATAGATTTGATCCCCAATACCACAAAGGACAAGGAAGAGGAGAAGGAGGAGGAGGAGGAGGAGGAGGAGGAGGAGGAAGAGAAGGCTTTTATTATTACCTCTAAATCTTTGTATTACCAAAGTAATATGTGTTCATAAATAAATGTTTTTATAAATATAAACATATGTATATGTATAAAGTCTCTTAGTTCAATGTTTGATGTGTTGGTTTCAAACTCTTGCCTTTTCATATAAAAGCATATGATATATAACTATGTTGCTTTTTCATCTACAAAAATGGGATAATAATGTAGATTTTGTGCGGTGGCTTGCTTTTTCAACTTACCAATATATTGTGGGATACCATAGATGTTTTTAGTGAGCAAAAAAGAAAGCAGAATAAGAATTGGGTTAGAAAGTGAAAACAGCTCCTTTAATCTGAATGCCAGGAAGAAAGTATGTCCTAGGTTTGCTATGCTAATTGAAACCACAGCCGGAGACTATTATATACTCTGTCCTAAGTGTGGGATTGAGAAATGTAACTACATAGGTTGCCATTTCTTAAAGCACCCAGAACAGATAGCGAATGTATAGAAAAGTGGCCTAAGAAAACTTATACACAAGTCTTAATCACATGCCACGTGTGATTTAAGCACATGATATCAACCTGAAACTTTTTTGTTGTTGTTGTTTTGTTTTTTCTTTGCAGTACCAGAGATTGAACCTACCAGCATTCTCTCTCCGAGCTACATCCCCAGCCCTATCTTATTTTTTATTTTGAAATAGGGTCTTGCCAAGTTGTCCAGGCTGACCTCAAGCCTCCAATCCTCCTGTCTCAGCCTCCCAAGTACTGGGATTACAGGAGTGCACCACTGCTCCTGGTTTATGTTGTTGTTGATGATGATTTGCTTGCTTAGAACTAAGGATTGACAGCCGGGCGTGGTGGTGCACGCTTGTAATCCCAGCATTCGGGAGGCTGAAACCGGAGGATCCGGGTTCGAGGCCAGCCTCAGCTACCTAGTGAGGCCCTCCACAACTTAGTGAGACCCGGTTTCAAAATAAAGAATAAAAAATAGGTCTGGGGGTGTAGCTCGGAGGTAGAATGCCCCTAAGTTCAATCCCCAGTACTGAAAAAAAAAACAAAAAAAAAAAAAACTAAGGATTGACCCCAGGGGCACTCTACCTCTGAGCTATACCCTTAGCCCTTTTTATTTTTTATTTTGAAACAAGATATTGCTAAATTCTCAAACCTCTGATCCTCCAGCCTCAGCCTCCCAAGTATTGGGATTACATGCATGTGCCACCGAGCCCAGCACTCTCTGTCATTTTAATAACGATGCTACTGAGTGCATAAATCTAGGCACTGAGGATTAAATGAGCTATGGGCCCCCTGAATCCAAGAGATACTTACGAGCTCCTCCTAATGTTGCTGGTAAAAGTTTGGGGGAAGGAAGGTGGAGAAGTTAGCATATGTAGACACACAAAGGCAGGGTGCACACTGCATAAATGCAATGTGTGGCTGCCCCAAAGGAAGAAATCACTAATTTTGAATTAAGATATCAAGGGATGTCACATAAATGGAGACAGGTTTAAAAGTAGAAAGAAAGAAAAAAAGATAGGCAAATAGAGGAGGGATATGGTACCGAGGGGACACCAAGAGACCTGAGGAGGAATTGGGTGTCTGGGGGAAGAGCAGGAGTCTGAATACAAAACAGGTGAAAGTGGGTGGTAGCGACGTTGGACCATTGTCTAACAGGCCTGTGTCGCGTCTCAGAAGCCCCGCAGCAGCCGGGCGTGGTGGCGCAGGCTTGTAATCCCAACATTCGGGAGGCTGAGACCAGAGGATCTGGGTTCGCGGCCAGTCTCAGCTATCTAGTGAGGCACTCCGCAACTTAGACCCTGTTTCAAAATAAAGAATAAAAAATAGGACTGGAGGTGTGGCTCGGAGGTAGAATGCCCCTGAGTTCAATCCCCAGTACCGAAAAAAACAAACAAACAAAAAGAAGCCCCGCGGCGCCCCATTGCTGCTGCCACGGACAGAGTAGGCCCTGTGAAGGGTACCCACCTGGGAGTCGGCCGTCTCATTGGCTGGCCAGCAGCCAATCAGGTGCTTCAACTCAGGGTTTTTGCATAAAGAGGCGCAGAGACTATTCACAGCCTGGAGATGCTTCGGTGAGCTCTGCACTGAAGTGGAACGCGGAGTCCTAGTTGGAGCAGCCATGTGCCCGAGAAGAGGGGCAGAGGGAGGTCAGGAAAGACGGGAGAGCGGAAGCAAATGTGAGAAAGGCCAGGGTGACCCACGTGGACCGAGGGCGGGAGGCGGAGGGAGCAGTTGGCACGGGGTCCGTCCACCGGCACTTCCTACGCTTTATCTGATTGCCCAGCGTGTCTATAGTGAATCCCCTTTTCATCAACGATGGCTCAAATGGGCTTCTGCTTCTTGCCACTAAATAAACCTTAAGCCAGGGGTTACACGGGGACCAGTAGGTCACAGTAGTGAACAGAGGGGCATTGGATGCTGCACTTCGGAGGAAAGATTTTATATCCGTGTTGTTCTCTCCATGTCTCTTCACAGAAAAAAAAAAAAAAATCAGGGTGCTGCCTCTTCTCCTTCCCAAGTCCTCTCCATGTCTGATCCTTGCGGCGCCTCTCACAATAACACCATAGGAGCAGAACCTGCATCTGTCAATTGGGCAACTCATCTATTGGACCTTGGACCCAAACGAGAAAACCAGGTTCTCTCCCAACAGGCAAGCACTCCGCACTCCGCCACAGCCATAGCCCCAGCATGACTGTGCCTTTTTTTGGTTTTTATGGGCATTGGCAACTCACCTGGACTAATGTTGGTCACAACCCTACTGTGTCAGTTCACGTCAGTTCACCCCTTTAGTACTATAAGCACTCGCCTTAAATGGCCCAAGTCATTCCCCAGTCCAGCCTTCCTCTTCTTCTCTTGGTTTTTGTTTTCATGGTACTGGGAATTGAACCTAGGGGCATTCTACCTCCAAGCTACCCACTCAGCCCTTTTTATTTTTTGTTTTGAAACAGGGTCTAGCCGGGTGTGGTGGTGCACATTTGTAATCCCAGTACTTGAGAGGCTGAGACAGGAGGATCACAGGTTCTAAGCTAGCCTCCATAACTTAGCGAGACTCTTTGCAACTTAGTAAGACACTAATTCCAAATAAGAAATAAAAATAAAAATAAATTTTAAAAATTGAGCTGGGGGTATAACTTGGAGGTAGAATGCCTCTGGGTTCAATCCCCATACCAGAGAGAGAGAGAGAGAGAAAAGAAACAGGGAACAGAGTCTAAGTTGCCAAGGGCCTTGCTAACTTGCTGAGGTTGGCCTCAAACCTGTGATCCTCCTGTCTCAGCCTCCCAAGTACTAGGATTACAGATGTGAACCACCATGCCTGGCTCTCTTCTCTTTAAATCAGAGCTTTGTAACTTTGGTTTGTCTGTCATCCAAAGTGTCTAAACTTATCCCTATGAACTTGACATCCACAAGCTAATCGAAGAAAAACTATCTGTAAGCAGTAATGTACAAGCAATGAGAAGATGAATACTACATTTTTATCTCAACCCATAGAATCATATTTATATTCTAATTTTAAATGGAGCACTTCTGTGATTGCTTTTTGCTGCAATATGTCCATTGAAACAAATCAATCAACACAAAAGTGATTTGTAGAAAAACAAATAGACTCTTCTCCCCAGCTCAGTTCCCACCACAACCACAAGACAAAACCCAGCTAATAGCATATTGTCCTCCCATCCTTTCTCTAGGCTGTATATGTGGGATCTGTGTGTTTAAAAACAATCCTAATACTTGGGGGGCTGAGACAGGAGGATAGCAGGTTCTCAGCCAGCCTCAGCTACTTAGTGAGGCCTTCTGCAACTTAATGAGACACTGTTTCAAAATAAAGAATTAGAAATAGGACTGGGGTTGTAGCTTGGAAATAGAATGCCCCTGGGTTCAGTCCCCGTAACACACACACACACACACACACACACACACACACACACACACACACACACAATACAATGATACCATACAAAGTATTCTGCAAACTTTGTTTCTTATAACAATATGTTACTGACATCTTCCCACTCAATATTCATAGACTGAATTCACCTTCTTACTAGTTGCATAATATTCCATTGTAGGGGTGAATCATCATTTATTCAACTGTCCTCTATCAAAAAACATTGATAGCCAGGCATAGTGCTATACTCCTGTGATCCCAGTACTTGGGAGGCTGAGACAGTAGGATCACAGGTCGAGGCCAGCCTCAACAACTTAGTGAGACTCTCAGTAAACTAGCAAGACTGTTTCAAAACAAAAATAAATAAATAAATTAATAATAATATAAAAAAAGAGTTGGAAGTATAGCTCAGAGGTAGAATGTCCCCTGGGCTCAATCCCCAGTACCCTCAAAATTTAAAAAAAAAAAAAATGTTAACTAGTTCTCCACATATATACACACACATGCCCTGGAGCTATGTGGTCACCTCATCTATAAGTGATGAGGTAAAATAGAAGAAATAAAAATTTAGGTAGAAAGAAGACAGATCGGGAAGGAAAGGGAATATATAGTTTTAGAATCTGGAAAGTTCATAATCTCTAACTCCACCCTATAGGGTGTGTCCTGTTTTAGGGAGCAATCTCAATGGCCTCTCTCCCCACCTGAGATTCCTGAGATGCTTAGTAAGCAAAGGATCCATGAGGACAAAGGTCTGACCTCAGCCAGTCACCACCCATCCTGCTAAAAAACCTGAGGAAGAGGAGGTCCAGACCTCTTGGGGGTTCTATAAAAGAACTGAAAAGGCTGCAAAGACTCTCTTGCCCAGATGACCTCCCCTTCTTGAGATGGCCTGCCTTCTCCCTCAAGTCCTTCATTTTCCTAGATAAAATTTCTGCCTTTGTCCCTGACTAGCATGCGTTAAAATTCTTTTCACCACGGGAGCCAAGAACCCACAAAAGTTATCTTGGAAGCCAAGAACCCACAAGAGTTATCTTGCTGATCTTCGACAGAAGAACCTAAAAGAAGACCAGGAAATTCTATCGTTGCAAGCTTTTGATGTAATCTGTATGAAGATATGAGAAATGAAGAACGACTAAGTGTTTGTGATGAAAACGTCCCCCTTCCCATCTCCCAGCAATCCCCCTTCCAGAAACAAGACTACCATCGTTGGTGTGTGGCCTGGTGAATCAGCTTCGGAGCACAATCACCAGTTCTGCCCATTGATCGCTGCCAATATTTCGAGGTCGGCCGCTTCTGCAGGGCTTGCCTCCCAGAGACCTTCCGATAATTGGGAACTCTTAACTGGATTGGGAACTCTCCCTCACCCCGCCCTCATATCCTCTGGGTGATCGTCTGTCTCCCTGCAAGAGCAGGAGAATAGAGTCAACTGGGATCAGTTGACCCAGGCAGAGTGATGCTGAGCCGAAAAGAAGAGGCATGAATCCCCAGACACAGCCCTCCCCTGGCTCACACCTGCTCCAGGATCTGTGTGCACGCTTCCATGGAAAGCCAGCCTCTGACCCTGCAAGAGACACACAGTGCCTCCCGCTGTGTGAAATCACCTTCTCAGCTGGCGGAGGACTGGGTTCGGATCTTTTCTTCTCCACTACTATATCCACATTTATGACTATAAACTAAATTACCTTTTTTCCCCCTTGTCATCTAGAAATAATTCCATTACATCTCTGTCTCATTCTATATTGTACAAAAGGGAAGCTAGGAAAAAAAATCCACTTTTGAGCAGAAAAATGTCTGCCTTGCCTGCTGAGCATTCCTCATTCGCCAGAGGCAGGAATCAGCGTCTGGCAGAGAAGATGCACAGCAAGCCCTGGTGCCTGAGAAGCAGGTGAGGGACAAGAGGAGATGATGACAGGGGACCAGGGGACCCCAGCAAGGCAAGCGAGCCCCAGTCTCAAAGGGAGCACTTGGCTGTAAATCTTAGTTTTATGGCGGAGTCATCAGGCAAAGCAAAGCTGTAATGTAAGATACATTTTTGTTTTGTTTTTGTTGTTATTGTTTGTTTGCTTGCTTTAGTTTAGGTTTTTCTAGGTATTGGGGATTGAACCCAGGGACTCTCTACCACTGAGCCATAACCCGAGCCCTTCTTATCTTTTATTTGGAAACAAGGTCTCACAAAGTTGTCCAGGCTGGCCTCAAACTTGCAATACAGTTTCAGGAAAGTTCTAACCCAAAGCTGTCTGGGTTGTCTGGTTGGTTGGCTTTTACTAATACTAGCCTTAAAGGATCAGAGGTTTTGAACTCACATCAAATCTCAAGACTCGGATGCAAGTTTGCTTCTTTCTGTCAAGCTATCCTTTGTGCTTTTCTTCTTTCCTTTTTACGTTTCCCTCCTTCCTTCTGTGAGGAATAAAGACAATCTTTTCTATCAAAGTAGCAAATTACATAGACCTGTACTCCTTTCCTTTTTGAAACTGTAGCTTAGGCACTCAATTTGTAACAGTACCTGTGTCTTTCTGAATCTTCCTCAGTGTCAGCCATCTTAGTTCATATGGCTTTTAGTTGATCTGAGTCTTTCATCTTAGCTCATATAACCTTTAGTTGACCAGGAATCTTCCAGAATGTTGAACTTTGTTTCAAATTTACTATCTGTCTTAGAAAGTAGCCAGTCACGCAGGGTTGCGAACCCAAGCCCTCGCCAATCAGGGCAAGGGGAAGAATCACATTAGGGACAAAAACTGAGTGGACTGCCCACTCAGTGTGCTTGCTGACCAGACTTTTTGTCAGTTGCCCACCCTTCTGTGCAGAAGTAAACTGCCTTGCCCAGTTACTTTCAATTTCACGAGTTTTTATTTATGGCTTCCCTAGAATCCGTTTCTATGAACACATCCAAACATCTCTTGAAAAGCAGGTTTTCATTCACTGTTCATTGGCCTAAAGTAGTCACATAGCCCCCAAACTAGCTGCAAGAGAGCCGGGGAAATGTGGAGTGCAGGCTGTTTACTGAGCCTTGAATATCAACGTCACACCCATGAAGGACACAGACAAGGAAACAACAACTTCTGCTTGACACGTTGGGGACAATGAGCAAGGCACGTCCTGGGGGCTGAGGAAGCACAGGCAAAGGGTAATTGGCTTAGAGGTAGAAAGCCTCTGGGTTCAATCCGCAGTACCACAAAAACAAAACAAAAAGCAACTATGGCTAGCTGCCTTTCCTCCTAAGGAAGCCCCAAGCCTGCTGTGTCTCATGGGCGTTCACATGCCAGCAGGTCTTGTGAAAGCTGGGAGGGGTGTGGGAGGGCGGGCTCAGGAGCTCCCCATGTTTGTAACAAGTTCCTCTTCTCTACATATTTGGGGGCACTTCCATACCTATAAACACATCTGGAATCCATCCTGTTTCTGAAAAACAAAGATTTAGTAATTATTTGTAATTTTTCACTTTTGTAACAGTCCACAAAAACTTCAGCCAACTTGTTTCCATCCATTGCATTTTGTAAATTAACAGGAATAAACAAGTTTTACTGGGAATAAGAAAAGATTCAATTTATTCTTACTATGTCTTTAAAGGGAAAAAAAAAGTTTAACCAAAGCAGAAAATGTAGTATTCCAGCATTCTGAGAGGTTTACATTTTTCTTTCTTTCTTTCTTTCCTTCTTTTTTTTTTTTTAGTACTAGGGATAAAATCCAGGGGCATTTTACCTCTGAGATACACCCTCAGCCCTTTTTTTAATTCTTTATTTGGAAACAGGCTTTCACTAAGTTGTGGAGGGCCTCACAAAGTAGCTGAGGTTAGCCCCGAACCTATGATCCTCCTGGCTCAGCCTCCCAAGTACTGGGATTATAAGTGTGTGCCACCATGCCTGGCTACATTTTTCTTTTTAGCTTGTACAGATTTTCTATTTCTTTCCATAAGGATCATGTATTATTTTGTAATTGTAAAAATGAAGTTGTCTTTTTTTCTCTTTCAAACTAAGGTTCTCAACCTCAGCACTTTTAGCATTTTGGACTTGATCATTCCTCTTGTGGCCAGGTGTGTGTGTGTGGCGGGGGGTCTGGCGCACAGTAGGATGTTTAGCAGCATCCCTGGTCTCTGCCTCTTGGGTACCAGTAGCAGCAACAATAGTGGCAACAATCAAAACTTCTTCCGACATTGTTGAATGCTCCCTGTGGATGAGGAGACAAAATCACTTTTGTTTAAAACCCACTGCTTCAAACTATAAGGATTTGGGGGCCTTAAAGAGATATTTTTGGTTTTAGTTTTTAGTGTTTGGATTTTTTGTTTTTGTTTTTGTTTAGCACTAGGGATCGAACTCAGGGGCATTCTACCACCGAGCTATACCCCTAGCCATTTTTATTTTTCATTTTGAAACAAGGTCACTAAGTTGATGAAGTTGCTGAGGCTGGCCTCATACCTGTGATCCTCCTGCCTCAGCATCCCAAGTACTGGGATTATAGACATGCGCCACCACACCTGGCTTTGGAGAGGCTTGGGGACCAATTTAGATAAACAAAGGACCAGAAAGAAATGTCGTCCAGTTGCTAAGATTAAATGTACTAAGAAGAATGGGATATTACTAAGCAATGAACGTCGAACCATACAACACTCAGTTGAACACAACCCTGCAGAATGGTCAGGGGTTGATGGAATGGCCGAGTGGGGGCCTGCAGAACAGACTGAAAAGCACACCCAGGACCTTTGCAGGGGTGCTTCTGCAGAGGTCCAACAATGTACCAGACTGCCGTGCTCACAGCAATGCCATCGCCCCTGGAAGGATAAGCAGGACAGAGAGGGCTGGTTTTGTGTGAGAGGATCAACTGAAGCAGCAACCTCATAAACTGTCATGAGAATGTGTGGGGTCTACAGCGCCCTGCTCTCCACCCCAGCAGCCTGCTCTCAGGTCCCTGCGAGCGCAGCCCAGCTATTGACCGAGTGTCTTGCAATTCTCACTGTACGGGTACCATGAATACAGGTAGCAGGGATGAGTTAGGAAGAGAAACTAATCCTTCAACCTCTCAACTCAGAGGTGGCTGGGGGGGGCGGGGACACTCAGTTTCTCCAGCACCTCAAGAGGTTTGCCAGGAAATTCTCAGAGCATTTAAAGGGCAGAGTGTCCCCAAGCCAGGAAGGCCAGGGAGGGGATGGAATTTGCAGCTTTATCTGTGCAGCACCTTGGCTGAACTGTGCACCCCCTCAGGAGCATGTGCCTGGTTACCTGGCAACCTTAAGGCATCACCTGTGCTTTAGCACTTGGGCTCTGAGCCTCAGCAGAAGCCCTCAGCTAGCCCCAAGCAGGGAAGCTTCTTGCCTTTAAGCAAGCATGTCTTCGAGGACCGGCATGGACTAGAGGTCCTCACACATGAGGGTAAGTCTAGGAAGGTGTCAAGAAAAAGCAAGACTGAAATGGGCAAAAAATAGCACAGGTTATCTTGTATAAGACATCTCGCACTGTATTTGAGCTATCTTAAACTCTATGGTTGCAGACAATGGCTATTGTTATAGGTTAAATTGTGTCTCCCCCAAAACAGATGAAGTCCTAACCCCAGAGCCCCATAAAGTGACGTTAGGGAAACAGTGTGATTGTAATGTAATTAGTTAGATGAGCTTATACTGGAGTTCAGGAGTCCCCCCACCCTAATCCAAGCAGGACATGTTCCAAGACCTTCTAGAGGATGGTTGAAATTATGGGTAGTTCTATATGCAGCTGGGCTTGATGGTACACACCTGTAATCCCAGTACTTGGGAGGCTGAGACAGGAGGATTGCAGGTTTGAGGACAGCCTCAGCGAGTAGTGAGATTCTCACCAACCTAATGAGACCCTGTTTCCAAATAAATAAAAACCAGGCTAGGGGGTGCAGCTTGAAGGTAGAATACCTCCGGGTTCAATCCCCAGCACCACAAAAAAATAAAAAATAAGCCCTAGGTACACATCAAGAACTTTAACATTTTCTTACTTAAAGGAAATGAACAAAGGAGCAGGGCGCCTGCAATCCCAGTACTTGGGAGGCTGAGATAGGAGGATGGCAGGTTTGAGGCCAGCCTCGGCAATTTAGCAAGAAAGAAAGAGAGAAAGAAAGAAAGAAAGAGAAGAAAAGAAAGGAAAGCTGGCTGAGGGGTTGTAGCTCTGAGGTTCAGTCCCTAGTACCACACCAAAAAGAACATCAACCAATCCATAGCACTCCCTCTAATGACTTCCTTCTGTACAGTGGACCTAAAATCTGAACTTCTTGTCTTGACCTCAGGGCCCTAAACTACCTTGCCCAGCCACCTCTCTGACCCCAGCTCCTTCCTTTCCTGCCCCTGTGACCTCTGCTCCAGCCACACTGTCTTCCTTTCAGTTCTCCGAATAGACCAGGCTTTCTAAATTGGGCCTATTTGGCCTCGGGGCCTTTGCACCTGCTGTTCCTTTTGCCTAGAAAGCTCTTACCTGGGCTGGCGCCTGGCTGGCTTCTTTGTATCATTTAAGCATTAGCCCAAATGTCACGCCCTCTCTCCATGCAAGGTCCCCTCCCCAGCATGCTCTGCTGCAGCATGGTGCCCTGGTCGCCCCAGCCCCCTTGCTGCTTACCCAGCTTCTCAATGTGCCCCAGGCTCTGATAAACACCCACCAAAGGCCAGCTCTGTGCAAGCGAGGGCCCCCTCTGTCTCGTTCCCTGCTACATACCCACTTATATCAAGCACACAGAAGATGCTTAATAAAGGTGTATCAAACGAGGGAGTATTCGAGGGAGAGGGATCTGGGGAGAAATCCTTCTCAATACCTTTCAAATGACACTTGTCCCTATAGTGATCTGTCCTGGGGAAGCTCACCCATGCCGTGTGGAAGACAGGTTTCAACAGGAGCTTCCAAGTACAGGTAGTTTCGTAAACTCCCGGGAAAGGAAATACACTGGATAGAGTTCCAAGAAATAGACAGGAAAATGTGCAGGAAGTATATTACAAAAGGATGCTTCAAGAGTCAGGATTGGTGGCTCACACTTGTAATCCCAGTACTTAGGAGGCTGAGTCAAGAGGATCACAGGTTCAAGGACAGGCTCAGCAAGTAGTGAGACTCTCCTCAACCTAGAGAGACCCTGTTTCCAAGTAAGAAATAAAATTGAGCTGGGGATGTAACTCGAAGGTAGAATGCCTCTGGGTTCAACCCCCAGTACCACAAAAAAAAAAAAAATAAGGATGCTTAGGGTCACCATTCTGGATAGAGAAGAGAAGGAGGAAGAAATCACCAGGTCCTCATTCCATTTGAGAGAAACATTAAAATGCAGCTACTTCCCTGGATGCTCCAAAAGGAAGAGTTTGGAAAATAATCCTCGGGAGCTTTTGAGTTTATTATTTATTTGTTTATTTATTTATTTCTGAGTTTTTTATTACAATAAACAACTATAATTTTGAGTTTATTATGTATTAAAAGACCAAGAAAAGAAAGTTGTGCAGATCGGCAGGCCCAAACTCACCCACGCAAAGAGCAGCCACAACTGGCTTGACTGTGGAGCCACGGGGATCTGTGGCAGTGGTGGCGGCGGTGGTGGCGTGGAACTCAAGCCATCCACAGGAAGGAAGCACCGGTGTCCACCTCCCAACTGAGAACTAGAGACAGATCAGCCCCGGGCCCGGTCCTGCCACTTAATCACTGTGTGGCCCTGGCACGTTCCTGAATATCGCCCCACCTCCAACTGCTCGTCCCTGAAATATTTGCACCACAAGGTACAGTGGAGACGAAAAGAACACGAAGGACACAATTATAAAATAATGGCAAATGATATCATAGTATATCATATCATAAAATGATAAGTAACATAAGTAGAAAATCTAACTATACATTATATTTTTAATGACTACATATTAATTTTTAAGTCAGAAAAAGAGTTTTTGGAGGTTTTTTTGTTTGTTTTTGGTACTGGGACACAAAGTATATATATAGACACTTTGTGTATATATACTAAAGATACATATATCTTTATATATAAATAGTTATATATCTATATATATATAAATATATTTATATATATATATATTATATATATCTTTTTTTTTTTGCAGTACTGGGGATTGAACTCAGGAGCATTTTACCTCCGAACTATACCCCCAGCCCTATTTTTTATTTTTTATTTTGAAACAGGGTCTCACTAAGTTGCGGAGTGCCTCACTGGGTAGCTGAGGCTGGCCGCAAACCTGGATCCTCCGGTCTCAGCCTTCCAAATGCTGGGATTACAAGCGTGCACCACCACTCCCAGCGTGTGTGTGTGTGTGTGTGTGTGTGTGTGTGTGTGTGTGTGTGTATATATATATATATATATATATATATCTTTAAAGTGTGGTAAAATCTAGCACATAGCAGTGGTACGGCAAATAGTAGTTCCTTTCTTTCTTCCTTCAAGAAGATTAGAGCTGGGACCACCTTTATTTATTTATTTATTTATTTATTTATTTATTTATTTATTTATTTATTTGTACTGGAGATTGAACCCAGAGGCATTCTACCTTTGAGCTATACCCCCAACCCAATTTTATTTCTTATTTGGAAACAGGGTCTTGCTAGGTTGAGGAGAGTCTCACTACTTGCTAAGGCTGTCCTTGAACCTGTGATCCTCCTGTCTCAGCCTCCCAAGTACTGGGATTACAAGTGAGCACCGCCACACCTGGCTTGTGATCACCTTTAAACTGCCTGGAAGAACCCAGTGAAGCTCTCTGCCCCACACACATCAACTCACAGACAAGCTGTCAAATGATCTCCTAAGGCCCTGGAAGGGGAAAGTACTTTGGTTAAGTCTGAAGAAGGCAGCGTGGGCAGGGGAGTTCCTGCTGGGAGCACGGCCCACACCTGGGCCAGGGCACCGGCAGCCAGGGCTTCAGCTCTGGTCTAAACAGTCCCAATAGCAACATCCGTCATTATAAACAGCTGTCTCTCAGCAGGATTCTCAGCATTAATCATCTGTTATCCCACTTAATTCTCACAACAGTCCTACTAGGTGGGAACTCCTCATCTCTACTTTGCAGACGAAGAAACTGAGGCACAGAGAGGCTGCGTGACTCATGTATGCTACTCTCTCCCCGCTTTCTGTCCCCAGTCTTGTGATCTGGTCTCCACTCATCGCTTGTTTTCTTTTTTTTTTTTTGCACCAGGGATTGAACCCCGGGGCATTCTACCCCTAAGCTACATCCCCAGTCCTATTTTATCTTTATTTTGAAACAGGGTCTCCCTAAGTTGATGAAAGTCTATTTGCTAAGGCTGTCCTCGAACCTGCGATCCTCCTGTCTCAGCCTCCCGAGTACTGGAATTTCAAGCGCATGCCACCACGTCCAGCTCACCACTTGTTTTCTAGAACCCAGTTTAATAATGAGTCTTTCTGAGCTGGGCATAGTGGTGCACAAGCTTGTAATCCCAGTACTTGGGAGGCTGAGACTGGAGGATCCAGGTTCATGGCCAGCCTCATCCACTTAGTGAGGCCCTCTGCAACTTAGTGAGACCTAAAGTAGCTTGGAGGTAGAATGCCCTCAGGTTCAATCCTCAGTACCGGGAAAAAACAAAAAATCTTTCCAGACAGCCCACAGCTGTAAGACATTTGTCCAAGTTAGCAATATCCTTCCAAAACGCAAATGCTCATGCCTTGGACCCAGCAACTTTCTCCCCAGAAATATTCAGAAATAATCACTCAGATGTGCAAAGGCAACATTGGAGCATGACACGCTTGCAGCATTGCTTCAAAAAGTCAGAAACTGGACACAAGCTCAAGAGGCCGCCGCTCTGAAATGGGTTAAGTAATTTATGGGGCACCCATGCAATGAGGGTCCCTCGGTGGCAGGAAAAAGAACGTGGCCGCTGTCTCTGCAATGACCTGGAAAGATTTCCTGAAGTACGCAACAGAAAAGCAAGAGAAAAAACAGGATGCTGAGTGAGCTCGTTTTTTTTTGTAAAACCAACTAAATAAATTATAATTTCATTACATGGTATAGTTAGAGGCATATCACCAAGTCATCCCCTGTCATTATTTCTAGAAATTTCACTTTTCATTGTATATTTCTCATATACTTCTTAAAAATAAAGAGTACTTATTCTTTTTTTTTTTTTTTTAACTGGGAATTGAACCCAGGGGCATTCTACCTCTGAGCTACACCCCTAATCCTATTTTTTTATTCTTTATTTTGAAACAGGGTCTCACTAAATTGCAGAGGGCCTCATTAACTAGCTGAGGCTGGCCATGAACCTGGATCCTCCAGTCTCAGCCTCCCGAGTACTGGGATTACAAGCATGAACCACCACCACACCTGGCTCGTATTCATTTTTGCTTATTTTTTTTATTTATTTTTTTTTCGGTACTGGGGATTGAACTCAGAGGCATTCTACCTCGAGCTATACCCCCAGCCCTATTTTTTATTCTTTATTTTGAAACCGGGTCTCACTAAGTTGCGGAGTGCCTCACTAGGTAGCTGAGGCTGGCCTCGAACCCGGATCCTCCGGTCTCAGCCTCCCAAATGCTGGGATTACAAGTGTGCGCCACCACGCCCGGCTCGTATTCATTTTTAAATCAGAAAATTTAAAATGTGCGTGTTTATGCTGGTCTATACTGTGTCTCATCTGGTCCTATAATGACCCTTGCAAGACATATGTTCAGAGGTGGTTGAGTGACTGACTTAAGGTCACTGCTGTCAGAGGGTCGCCACAGTCCTGCAGTCTGGTCTAGCTGACCCACGGTTTATGCTTCAGTGCCCCTGACCCTGGACTTCTAACAGCCACAGTAGTCAGCCTTGAGAGCTCTGTGGTTGGACCTCAGCAACAATGTAAAGGAGCTGGAGGAGATTCCAAGAGAAAACAAACATTTGCAATGATGAAATGCCTACACCTTGGGTAGATAGAGGGGGCTTGGATTTTAAAGTTGACTCACCTTAAAACCATAAAAGAAATAGATGCACAGATATCTCCTGGACCCCAACATGGAGGGACGTGATTTAAAGTTTGGGCTTTGGATTCAGTACAAGGTGAAGACTATCTGTAAAAAGTGTTACGCCAAGCCGGGCATGGTGGCGCACACTTGTAATCCCAGCATTTGGGAGGCTGAGACGGGAGGATCTGGGTTCACGGCCAGCCTCAGCTACCTAGTGAGGCCCTCCACAACTTAGTGAGACCCTGTTTCAAAATAAAGAACAAAAAATAGGGCTGGGGGTGTAGCTCAGAGGTAGAATGCCCCTGAGTTATATCCCCAGTAACACGCACACACACACATACAAGTGTTACACCAAGCTGGGCATGGTGATACACACCTGCAATCCTAGTACTTGGGAGGCCGAGACCAGAGGATTATAGGTTCGAGGCTAGCCTCAGCAATTTAGCAAGACTTTTAGCAACCTAGTGAGATCCTATTTCAAAGCAAAAAAATAAAAAGGACTGGAGGTGTAGCTCAGAGAAAGAATGCCTCTGGGTTCAATCCCCAGTACCACACGCACACACAAAAAAAGTGTTACACACCAAAGCTGACAGAAAGTGAAAATATAAATTGACATGTATATCAATTCATAAATGATAGCTTGACTGGGGGTGTAGCTCAGAGGTAGAGCACTAGCCTAGCATGTACAAGGTCCTGGGTTCAATCCCCAGCTATGCAATAATAATAATAATAATAATAATAATAATAATAATAATAATAATAAAAACAGCTCAATGATGGCGATGGATTTTGGGATCAAGGGCCACTGGCATGTTCAATGTCATATTTTTATGATCATTTTATCCCTTTTCTATTCCCTGAGAGTAGGAAGATTTCTGTTCTAATATTTTAAGTCATGTATTAGGGTTTTGATTCCTTTCTTCAAAACAGCTCATTTTGGGCGATTTGAATTTACTGCTGTCTGTTGTTGAAGACCCAGCTTCCGCTCCCCTTGAGAATGCTGACCCCTCTCCTTTTGGAGATCCAGCAAATCTTGTGACCTTCAGTTTTTCTTCTCTTGCATACCATTATTGATTAATTGCATTTTCAAAACTTGCTCTCAAGTCGGGTATGATGGCATACGCCTATAATCCTAGTACTTGGGAGGCGGAGACAGGGGGGATCACAGGTGTGAGGCCAGCCTGAGCATCTTAGTAAAGCCCTCCGCAACTTAGTGAGATCCTGTTTAAACATGAAAAAAATTTCTTAAAAGGGGTTAGCTCGGAGGTGTAGCCCGGAGGTAGAATGCTCCTGGGTTCAATCCCCAGTACCACAAAAAATAAAATAAAATACTCTCAACACTGAGCATGTCATAGTTAACAAGCTAGGTCATAGTCACGATTGGGATCTGGGGTGTCCCCACAGGCTGGGGTGTTGAGGGCGGGACCCCAGGGCAGCAGTGTTCAGAGGCAGCTTCAAGGAAGTGATTGGATCACGAGGGCACTGACATCATCAGTGAATGATGCCATTGGTGGGCTCAGTATTGAATGGAAGAGTGGGAGGTGCTGGACACTGTAGAAGTTGGGGCGGGATTGGAGCAGGAGGGTCTCGGGGGCGTGGCCCGCATGTGTCCGTCTGCTCTCCGCCCCTCCTCTCCCTGGCTGTGTGCTTCCCCGCCCCCCAGGAGGTGAGCGCCATGATGTCCCCTTCGCCACAGGCCCAGAGCAATGCGGCCAGAGGACCACAGACTGAAACCACACGCCAAAATACAGCTTGTCTCCTAGAAGTATTTTTTTTTCAAGGCAATAAAAGCTGACCAACACAATCATCGTGCTAAAGATTCAGGCTTTCACTTCATATGCAGCGCGTGCGTGCGTGCGCGCGTGTGTGCGTGCGTTACTGGGGATTGACCCCGGGAGCATTCTACCTCTGAGCTACACCCCCAGGCCCTTTTTGTTCTTTATTTTTCAAAGGGATCTCCCTAAGTTGCTAAGGGTTAGCAACTCAAATCCACAGTCCTCCTGTCTTAGCCTCCCAAGTATTAGGATTACAGAAGTGCACCACCACGCCTGGCTTCCACAGTGTCTTTGAGATCTATCTATGCTAGCGGTGTAGCTGTAATTCATTCATTCACTTGGCGGTGGAGAGGGGCCCTATTGCATGAGTTTTTCTCCATTCTCCTATTGTTGGCCATTTGAACCACTGTGAAGCTTCCTCTGCAGGGAAGGAAAGGGTGAGTCCCATGTGCAGTAGATATAGAAGCAGTAGAGAATGACAGAAAGGAGAGCTCACACTTGAGAGAGCGAGGACTGTGAAGCCCTTCCAGGGGAAATGATGGTGACAGAGAAAGGTTTGGAAAGGAGGCAAACAGAAGCTCTGCTTAGAGTTTCAACACTGCCTCCCCGCTGGCCATGCGCTGCCCATAAGTGTGTATAATACAGAGTAAGATCGAGGCCAGCCTCAGCAACTTAGTGAGACCCTCTTTCAAAATAAAAAATAAAAAGGACTGGGGATGTAGCTCAGAGGTAAAATGCTCAGAACCAAAAACCCAAAACAACAGAGTAAGATAAGCTGGAGGGGCCTGTGTCACTTTTTCCCTAGAACTGAGGGACAAGGTCTCCTGACAGGAGATTCCTTTGCTAATACAGGGCAGAAAGAGTTCTGGGCCTGTCAAGATCCCTTGCAGCATGAGAGGGACTCAGATGACCCAGCGGGCTCTTCCAGTGAGCGACACAGACACTAGCTGACCACTGAGGGCTCAGAGGACTGTCACAGGGCTGCTGCTAAGGTGACACAGAATGCACCTTCCAGGCGGGACTCAGTGGAGCATGTGCAAGAGAATCAGGGTGTCCGCGGAGCCACCAGCGGCAGCGCCGGGCCTGTGTGCAAAGAGGAGTCGACAGCGCTCACGGCCCAGAGCCAGGTCGAGCCAGGTCAGCTGCAGGCTTCAGGAGATGCCAGCACCAACTCCGAGAACAGCGAGGATCCTCGCCTGAACCCGCCACACCGTCCCATCACCATGACAACAGGCAGCCCTCCCTACACCTGCCAGGAAAGCCCTGAGAGGAGGCAACAGCTCTGATACGGGCATTCGAGGGGGCTTTGGGGGGGGGGGGAGGATACTGAGGACTGAACCTGAGCCCATTCTACCTCCAGGCTACACTCTTAGCCCTTTTTATTTTTATTTTATTTTATTTTATTTATTTATTTATTGACTGGGGATTGAATTCAGAGGCATCCTATTTATTTATTTATGGTACTGAGGATTGAATTCAGAGACATCCTACCTTTGAGCTACACCCCCAGCCCTATTTTATTTCTTATTTGGAAACAGGGTCTCACTAGGTTGGTGCAAGTCTCACTACTTGCTGAGGCTGTCCTCAAACCTGGGATCCTCCTGTCTCAGCCTTCCAAGTACAAGGATTACAGGTGTGTGCCACCATGCCCGGCTTTTATTTTTGAAATGGAAGTATCACTAAGTTGCTGAGGGTTTCGCTAAATTGCTGAGGCTGGCCTCACATCTGTGCCTCCTGTCTCAGCCTCCCAAGTACTGAGCTTACAAGCATGCACCACTGTGTGTAGATCCGATTTGATTCTTGGATTTGACCCAACTAAAGACCAAGCCAGCCAGCCAGCCAGCCACGGTGTGAAGAGTTGGCAAAGTTACTCTTCCCCTCTACCCCTGCCTACAGCCATCATAGGCTAAGAGCTAGTATGAAAGAAATAGAGGAAAGTGACTTCCTCCTCCTCCTCCTCCTCCTCCTCCTCCTCCTCCTCCTCCTCCTCCTCCT
>PVLC010003098.1:0-64404 GCA_004027655.1 Graphiurus murinus
GACTAATCTCACTTAACATAATGTTTTCCAGTTGCATCCATTTCCCTGCAAAGAACATAATTTTATTCTTCTTTATGGCTGAGTAAAATTCCATTGTGTACATATCCCATAGTTTTGTAATCCATTCATCTGTGGTTGGACATCTTGGCTGCTTCCATAGTTTGGCTATTGTGAATTGAGCTGCTATAAACATAGATATACATGCATCGGTCTGATAATTTGGTTTCCATTCTGGTGGGTATATACCCAGTAGTGGTATAGCCGGGTCATATGGTAGGTTCACTCCCATTCGTCTGAGGATCCTCCATACTGTTTTCCACAGTGGTTGCACAAGTTTGCAATCCCACCAACAATGTAACTTGTTTTTTAAAACTACTTATTATTATATTATATATACTTGCCATACCTGTGAATATCACTGTACAGCATGGTTGCACAGTATATTATTATACAGACACACCATATTTATTTAATATATCCCCTACTATTGTATATTTAGGTTATTTTTATAAATTTCCCAATTATCCATAACTCAATGATGAAGTTCATTCTTTATACACCTTGAATTGTTTTTTAGCCTCTTACACATCTTTTTCTTATATCTCTGTAACACTACAAACCCTGAAGTAGTAACTGTTGGTCATAATTATTTTCCAAAGATGAAGAAGATGCATATTCATCAAGATCAGGAATGTCATATACTAAGATCAATAAAGCAAATTGCATGTTTAAAGTCCTTGGCCTTAAGGTATTATCAGATCAGAATTTTTTTTGCTTATCATAAAATTTAATGTTCACAGATGACATAATTATTTATGTAGAAAATACAAAAGAATCAACAAAAAACTTCTTGGAACTGATAAGTGTTTATAGCAAGGATATAGGATACAAGAATATTATACCAAAGTCAATCAATTTCCTATATACCAGCAACAAAGTAGAATTTAAAATTAAAAACACAATACAGTTTACATTAGCACCAGTAAAGGTGAAATACATGGTATAAATCTAACAAAATATGTCTAGGGGCTATTTGAAAAAATTTTGATGAAAGAAATCAAAGAAGATCTAAGTAAATAGGCAGATATTCCATGTTCATGGATAGGAAGACTTAATAAAATGTTAAGATGTCAGTTCTTCCCAACTTGATTTATAGATTCAATAAAATCTCAATAAAAATCCCAGCAATTAATTTTGTGGTTACTGGAAAATTGATTTTTTTCTTTGTATTGGAGATACAAAGAACCTTGAATATTAAACATAAAATTGAAAGGGAAGAAAAAAGTTGGAGGGAAAATGCTACCTGACTTCAAGAATCACCATAAAGCTACAGTAATCATGACTGTGTGGTGATGGTGAAAAGATTGACAAATGGATAAATGAAACAGAACAGAAAGCACAGAAATAGATCCACATAAATATGGCCAACTGATATTTGACAAAGGGACAAAGGCACTATGATGGAGAAAAGATAGCCTTTGGAGAAAATGGTGGTAGAACAACTGGACATCTATGTGTTTTAAAAAAAAAGGAATCTATATATAGAATTTACACTCTTCACAACAATTAACTCAAAATATATCATAGTCCCAAATGTGAACCACAAACCATAAAATTCCTAGAAAAAAACTAGGAGAAAATCTGGATGACCGTGGCTTGGGTGATGAATTTCTAGATATAATGTGAAAGGCATATTCCATTAATGAAAGGACTGATAAGTTGAACTTGATTGGAGTAGAAAAAAATTCTGATCTGTGAAAGGCATTGTCAAGAGGATGAAGAAACCAAGCCACAGACTGGGAGACAATATTTGCAAAAGACACAATTGACAAGGGATTGTTACTCAAAATAAATAAAGAACTCTTAAAAACTCAACAATATGAAAACAAGCCATCTAATTTAAAAAATACACCAAAGCTCTTAACAGACACTTCATCAAAGAAGATATACAGATGGCAAAGAAATATATAAAGAAGATGCTCCATACCATACATTATTAGAAAAATGCAAATTAAAACATCAGGGAGTTTCCACTACACATCTATCAGAATGGCCAAAACCCAAGACACTGACAACATCAAATGAGGATGTGAAGCAACAGAAACTCTCATTCATTGCTGTGAGGAACACAAAATGGTAAGCCTCTTTGGAGGACAGTTTGACAGTTTCTTAAAAAAAAAAAAAAACCTAAGTATTTTCTTTCATAAAATCCCAGCACTCCCTTGGTATTTACCCCAATGAGTTGAAAACAGGTCCACACAAAATCCTGCACACAGATGCTCAGAGGCGCTTTCTTCATAATTGCTAAAATTTGTATGCAAACAAGACACTTTTCAGGAGGTCAGTGGATCAACTGTGGTACATCCAGACAGTGGAATAATTTCCAGTACTGAAAAGAAAGGAGTTTTTGAGCTATAACAAGACATGGATGAAACTGAAGTGCATAGAACTAAGTCAAAGAACCCAATCTCAAAAAGGCTCTGTTCTGTATGATTCCAACTATATGATATTTTGGAAAATAACAAAAACAAAGCTAAGGTAGTAAAAAGATCAGTGATTGCTAGGCATTAGAGGGAAGGAAGAGGCAGAACACAGAGGACTTTTAGGGTAGTGAAAGGACTCTATATGATACTATAATAGTAGGTACATGCCATTCCAAATTTGCTCAAACACATGGACTGTACAAAGTGAGCCTTAACGTAAACTATGGCTTTTGGGTGGCACTGATATGTCAATACAGGTTCACTAGTTTTAGGAAATGCACCACTCTGGTCTTGGATGGTGATGATGAGGGAGGCTATAAATGTGAGTAGGCAGAGCGAGCGTACCGGTACATGAGAAATCACTGTATTATCTGCTCAATTTTGCTGTGAACCTAAAGCTGCTCTAAAAAAGCCAAGTCTATTTTTAAAAGGCGAATTTAGCACCACAGTGTATATACGAAATAGGTGGAAAATTTTCTTACTCAAACCAGCCACAACCATTACTCTGTGGTTGGATCAGTGTGCGTGCGTGACAAGGAACTTCCCAAGAACAGAGTCATGGAGAGCCGATGGAGCTCACCTGACAGGACAAGTTAAGTCAAACAAGCAAGTGTTCCCCAGGTGCTGTTTCTAAGCACCTGCCACCATCTTCCTAGGTGGAGCCAGCGAAGGAGGAGGAGATTTTGCAGAAACCCGCACAAGAGTCTCATTTATAGGAAAAAGGACTCCATTGTTCACAGACTGATGAACGGCCACACTTGGAGTTGCTAAAAAGGAGTCTCCCAGTTGTCTTTCTCAGTAAGCCAGAGTGTTTCAACAGCTGGACCAAGATACTATGGGAATAACAGAAAGTGGCACAAAGTATAAAAAAAAAAAAAAAAGTGAGTTGTTTCCTATGAACACAGATGACTTTCCAGGATCTTCTGCTTGAAAAGTCAGAATGTGGAGGTGGACAAATCACAGAGTATTCTAATTTAGAGATATTTCTTAAAGTGGAAGCCAGTTTTTCTAAACTTCAGTCATTTGACTCTCACCTTAATGATTTTGCCACCTGCATTATGACATAAAATTATTCTTTTAAGGGACTTATGATTTCTTTTTTTTTTTTTCCGGGGATGGTGGGGGAATGAAACTCAGGGGCATTCAGTCTCTGTGTTGCACCCCTAAGCCCTTTCTATTTTTTTGTTTTGAAATAAAATCTCAGTTGCTGAGAATCTTGCTAGGTTGCTAAAACTGCCCTCAAACTTGGAATCCTTCTGTCTCAGCCTCCCAAGTACTGGGATTACAGGTGTGCACCACCACACCCAGCTTGGGACACACACTTTCATTGAAATTGATTTAGTCTCAATCTTAGGGATAACACCCACGAAATCATGAGATTACCTGCTGGGTGTATATATTTAAATATACGTAAATGTTAAAAAATTTAAAGTTATTAGTATATAGCCTCCCAAGTACTGGGATTACTGTCTTTCACATAATCATGGATATGCTTTATCCACTTGAGAAGGTACTAGTTTAAGAGAAGCTCTTTTTGGACACATGAAATATGAAAAACATGACTATATATTAGAGATTAAACATATATATATATGTATATATATTTTACATTTGAGGCATGTTTTTCTGAACAGCCACATAAGCTCTAAATGAAGCCAGGTTTGAAAAGATTTAAATAAATGTCTGGAGGTCAACGTCACAAGCCATTCAGTCAGATACTTACTTGACTCCCTGATGTCAGGACCCATTGACTGAATTCTACATAGTATGAACTGAGGACAGAGTAAATATTGGCTCATGTGGGTTCTGACCCAAAATTGTGCTGTTTCCAGATCCTTCAAACTGACAGTCACTCTCCATCCCCTTGGGAAACTCTATGAGAGCCAACTGCACTCTATTTGGTCCCAGATAATCACCTCCACCTCAGCACCTGAGCAGTACCTGGCCCACCACCTGAGCTGGATCCTTGCTATGGATCAGATGTGTTTATCCCCAAACTCCTCGATGGAAATTATTCTTGTTAATGAAATAAATAAATGGTTTGAAGAAAAAAAATATGATCTGGAAGCAGATAGATGCAAAAAGAAGCATTTCTATGTCTGCTACACGAACTCTATGAACACAGGTGAATCATTCAAAATTGCTGTCTATGTAGGGCGGCTGTCACTGAAGGATTCTGCACTCTGACGACCTCTGGGTGCCTCAAACTCTCCCTGCACTTCAAAGAAACAGAACCTGGCAACCATAGACAGGCCATAGGGTGGTGGCTCATGCCAGAAGACAGTGTAAAATTCCAAGTAGATCACTCAGAGCATCGGCTTTGTCCTGTATCAAGGGGTTGGGGAGAGAAGGCACATATGCTGTTTTAAGTTAAAATGTTTAAAGTACAGCTATTTTTTTTTTTTAAGTGCCCATACTTTAGTCCATTTGAGAAGTTAACTGGCCAACTCCTGGCCCATGAGAGGCTTCCTATGGGTGATAGCAGTTTTCACCACTGGGCCTGAAATACTGTCAGCAGTATGTGTCTTAGACTTGGCCTATGTCATGAGATGTGGGCTCCCCAAGTACAGAGTCCACATCTTGGTGATCTTTGCTAGAGGTCCAGAGCACAAGGCCTGGTGGCTTAGAACTGAACCACAATACTTTTGTTTGCATTAACTTGAATTCTTTCAGTTCGACTGTATTTCCCACCTCCATTCTTGGCCATTTTTTTTTTCTTTTTCTTTTCTTTTCAGTGGTACTGGGGCTTGAACTCAGGGGCATTTCACCTCCAAGCTACTTCCCCAATCCTATTTTATTTATTTATTTTTATTTTGAAACAGTTTCACTAAGTTGCTGAGGGCCTTGCTAGGTTGCTGACGCTGGCCTCGAACCTGGGATCCTTCTGTCTCTGCCTCCCAAGAACTGGGATTACAGGCATGCAACCATCACACCCTGCTAGTCATTTTTCTTGATTGCCAAATAACCCATTGTGTTTAGGATGAAGAAAAGCCTTTCATTAGGTATTCATTCTGCTGGGATTGGCTTGGAAGGGTGAGGTAGAGGAGGAGATTTCTGGCAGCCTAGGGATAACTGAGGTATGGCTGGGCCAATTAAGTACTTCCTGCTGGACTATTGCACAAATGCTATAGGATAGTGAAGTAATTCATCACCTATATTTAAAGTTGAATTTACTGATATTTTATGGTATTAGATATTATTTCTATTAACATTTTATGCTGAAATTACAGAATGATTCGTGAGTACTGAATTTTTGATTGCTTTTACACTTGCTGGGACACTATTAAACTTGATTTACGTTAATAGCACTGTAAGAAGATATTAACAATGAAATTTCCAAAAGCACTTAGCATCTCATAATTGGAGTTAAATGACAAAAAAAATGAGGAGATAATAAAGTAAAGAGAGAAAAGGAGAGAGAAAGTTTTGACAATATTCTTCTTAACCTGTGGTTCTTAATAAGATTTCTGCAGGATTGTTTTAGGTTAGGAGAGAATCAAATCTCTGATCAAGAGAGATGACGCTGATTTATAATAGGAGTTTTATAATATGGAATAAAGACCTAGCTCCAGGTAGAGAGGACAAAATTTACTACTTCCAGGAGACAAAATTTTCTGATTTTCTGAGCCAGAAGGAAACTTCAATTACTGCCTTTTTCTTCCTTCCATGATGACCAGAAGATAGTTTAATTTTTTTTAAATGAAAAAGAATTGTTTTAGTCATTGCTATGGGATTACAGAGAGGTGGGCATTTAAAACTAAGACATCAAAGGCTGCTACAACAATTATTATGACAAACTGTATTGAGCACTCATGACATGTAGACTCTATGCTAAGCGATTTACACATATAATCTCATTTGATCGTCACAACATCCCCGTGCATTAGTTATTATTATTACCTAAAGTTTACAGCTAAGGAAAGTGAGAAGTTCAATGACTTTGGAAATAGTAACATCAGGATTTGAACCCAGGCAGCCTGGCTGCTGGAAAGATCCTTAATGACCATACTTTTTGGGGATAACAACTAAATTATAGGTAGTCTGGTTAATGTCAGAGTCACATTATATATGATTTCCATATTCATTTCAATATATACATATTATATATGCATGACAAAGCCCTGTGTGATTTTTTCCTACAAGGACCTCTGCCTTCCTCTTTCTTTCTTTCTTTCTTTCTTTCTTTCTTTCCTTCCTTCCTTTCTTCCTTCTTTCCTTCCTTCCTTTCCTTCTTTCTTTCTTTCTTTTTGGTACTGGGGAATTGAACCCAGAGGTGTTTTGCCTCTGAGCTACACTCCCAGCACTTTTTTCTGTTTTTTTTTTTTTTTTTTTTTTTTTTTTTTTTTTTTTTTTTTTTTTTTTTTTTTTTTTTTTTTTTTTTTACTTATTTTGAAATAGGGTCTTGCTAGATTGCTGAGGGTCTTGCTAAGTTGCCAAGGCTGGTCTCAAACCTGTGATCCTCCCATTTCAAGACTGGTACTATAGGTCTACACCACCACATCTGACATCTTCCTAAGAAAATTATTAAGACATATTTTATGACTATGTTAGTCTAAAGATGAATATTATATGTTAAAACATTTTCTTTGATCTAAAATTAATTTTTTAAAAATAATTTTTAAAAGAAATTTAAAAACTTTCCTGGGAAAAGTGTTGTGGGTCATAGGCATCCAGAATACTGTACCTATTGGAGAAATCAGCCCTGCTAGGTTAGCAAGACAAGCAAAGCCAGGGTTAGAACACAAGATCAGACAGTCTAATCTAATTTTCTTACTATAACAGAATCCAGAAAACTATGGTGATGCAATGAATGGAAATAACATGAGAAAAGGGATGGGTGTGTGTGTGTGTGTGTGTGTTCCATCTCCCTTATATTTTTGGAGGCTGTCATGGCTTGGGTCTGTGCCAGCTGCTTTGGGATTATAATTCCAGATCTGACATGGTCTATGTGGGCTTTACCTCTGTAGATAGCCTTCCCTTGGTATCTACAGGGGCTCGGTTCCAACACCCCCTTGGATACTAAAGTCTGAGGATGCTCAAGTCTTTTATGTATAGTGGGATAGTTATTTGCATATAATTTACGCACATCTTCCTATAGATTTATTGCATGTGTGCATGTGTGTGTGTTTGTATGTGTGTGTGTGTGTGTGTGTGTGTGTGTGTGTGTGTGTGTGTGTGTGGTACTGGGGATTGAACCTAGGGGCATTCTATCTCTGAGTTACACCACTAGCCATATGTTATTCACTTATTTATTTATTTATTTATTTATTTATTTATTTATTTATTTATTTATAAACAGGATCTAAGTTGTTGAGGGCCTCGCTAAGTTGCTGAGGCTGGTCTTGAACATACAATCCTCCAGTCTCAGTCTCCTGAGAACTGAGATTACAGACGTGTACCATCACACCTGGCTTTCTCATAGAGCTTAAATAATCTTTAGATTACTTGTAATACATAATTCAACATGAACGATATAGTTGCCATACTGTACTGTGTAGGAAACAATGATGAAAATTCTGTGCATGTTCAGTACAGACACAATTTTTGTTGGATGTTTTTGATCTGCAGTTGGATGAATCCATGGATATGGGACCCTAGGATATAGATGACCAACTATGCTTCTAAAATTTTAGTTAAAAACCAAATCCCAGTGATGCTTTGTTTGATCCATTTTCTTCTGGGCCAAAACAAAACAAAACAAAACAAAAAAACCCCAAACACTAAGGAGTCACTTTGAGAAGATACCCACTCTCAAGTTTTGACTGAAACTTGAATGTATTTTGAATAACATAGGGGAAAATTATTTTAATTTTCAAATTGCTCCTTGACTCCCTACTTGGATACAGGAGAAATCCAAATGTATATAACCACCCTACCATTTTAGGGTTAATATCTGTTTTGCTTTATGATAAAAAGTCATCTCAAATTAGTTCTGGTTGAATGGAATCATTCTCACAGAGCTCTCTCAGTGGTAGATATAACGGACTGAATGAGATTTATGTGTAGACATTATCTAAAATTCCCTTCTTGCAAAGGCATGGTTTAAAAGGGAGTAGACATGCATACTTTTATTAAGCAAGGAAAATGCTTCAGGAATCTAGGATAAAATATTTCCCTTGTCATTTCGAACCTACTTAAAATCATGTGATTTTACTGACTTACTTCTTCAGTTCACTCTTTTAAACCAGGGGGCAAGTAGCCAAGTATATAGCACTTATATACTTCATGTGGAAATTGGGTATTCTTTTCCTTAAAAAAATGATGGAGAATGTGAATCTGGGATTCTGTTAAGATCGTCGTTAACAAAGGCACAAAATAAAAGGGGTTTGGTAACTGATAAGCCAGTGATAGATGACTGAATGGATAGATACATGAATAGATTAATGAGTAGATAGAAAGACGGATAGATGGATAATGCAGACGCACGAATTAATAGAGACACAAATGGATAGACAAGTAGATGACAGATAATAGAAAGATATTCATAGATCAATACATGGTTTGAAAATGGAAAACGAGATGCACAGAGCTGAATAGATGGCTGGGAAGCAGAATAAATAGTGGATATATAAATGAAGATAGCTAGACGGATGTAGAGATGGATAGATGCTAGAGATTGATGAATGAAAGGGTAAATTCGGAATGAAATTGTAGATAGCTTGCAAGGGTACAACAATATCGTGATTGTACCCGACTGGAATGGAATACCAATGAAGATAATGACATTTCTCTTCATGGAGATTTTAGAATAGTTTAACTATCTTGGGGTGGAGTGGGGAGGGCATATGGAGTGGAAGCAGGAAACCAGTCGGTTTCTAAGAGCTCTGAAGTTTCACAACAAATGCCTCAAGGATGTGAGCTCACACATGGGTGTGCCATGATTAGGCCACTTTTGAATCTTCCACAATGCTGAATTCTGGCCCATCTGGGCTCTGACACCCATTAGGACAATAAAGTGGACGCAGAGATGGAAGACCAAAGTGACTTCCCCATCGGCCTTCCGGCATCCTTGACATTGCTTTTTGGCCTCTTCTTTAATTCTGATACTCATGTGTGCCTTTGCTGGTAGACCTACTCGGGAAGGCCTGGTGCTGTAATTAATCCATGTCACCGGAAGATGTAGTATCGGCAGAATTTATGAGTGGGTTTGAGCTGCTGTGATGAGTAGGGGCACCTCAGCCCGTGTGATATAAATTCCTCTGCTAATTGGATTGCTGGAGCTAATCAGAAGCTAGAAATGGAATTAAAAAAAAAAAAAAAAAAGCAATGCTTCTGCTGCAGCCGCTACTGCTGCCACTGCTGCTGCTGGGGGCTGATAAAGCGGACAGCTCCTTTCTGGACAAGGGTGTTGGAATTGAATCCTCATGTGGAGGTCTTACTCTAGATGGCTATCTCAAAGGTGACACGTCCCTTTTGTCACCAGGCCAGGAGGAGACAGATAGGGCAAAGGGAGAAAGGGTAGAGGGATCCCAAAGAGATTTTTATTACCTGATCGCAAAAACAGAGCAAGCAGGGGGGATGGAAAGAGTAGAGGCTGCAGAGGGGGAGGGTGCTCACCACCCAACAGCTGAGGGCGGGAAGGTTTTCCTAAGGTGAAGTACCACTTCCTGGGACAGGTGAGCATGCTCAATACCTCACTGGGGCATGACTTCGGGACTCTGCTGCCTCGTCTCCACAATTGAGAGAAGCTCGCAGGAGAAAGCCACCCATCCTTTGTCATTTAGCTTAGCGTGCTCTTGTGCCCGCTTGGCTGAAGGGGGGATGCGAGTTCCGTCCAATACTTGGGAAACACATGCGGGGAGCTCAGCCAAATGGCTCACGCTGTGGGGGAGGTAAGGGAAGAGGCCAGGTGCAAAACTTCTCACCTGGGGGGACACCAGCAGGGCAGAGCAGCGGAGAGGGACCGCTCCATCTGTGCCTGCCATTTCTATGTGTGGGATGGAGGACGGGATCAAGCAAGTGCCGGCTCATTGTCCTGCCATATGTTTCCCACCAAGGACCAATGGTTCATTCCTATTGAACACATGCAACACGGCTAACCAGGACTCTGGATAGACCCCTCCACCCTGCCTGTTTCCATCTCCACCACTCCTCTGCAGAGAAAAATGGGGTCCCTACATCGAGTTTCACCAAGCTGAGCGCCCTGCAGTTCTCATTCATTTAGTTCTACTTCTTTTCTCTCCCGTATTCTTTTCTGTCTGCGATTACCACATCTTTGCCCGTAATTCTTCTGGAGCCCTCAACCCATGTGCCAAAGCCCTGCCTCGGAGGTAAACCCTCGGGCTTGATGAGGACGCAGCGAGCCCCTCTTGCACACAACAAAGACTCTATTTTTTTTCTTCTCTCTATCTTTTGGTCGACACGATAAAAAATAACCCTGTATTTATGCAAATTGCAAAGTAGCGTGTGATAACGAAAACAAAACAGTGTTGGCCCGCAGCCAAGACATGGCGCTGACGGGGGCTCCCCGGCCATTTGGCTCTTGATTCTTCGGAGAAAGCAGCTGTAGAGAAATGAGAATGCAGAACCCCCTCCTCGCACGCGCACACCCTCTTCCGCACGCATTCCGGCACCGGTCACCTCGGAGCCAGCCAAACTTGGGGATCCAGATGCGGTCCTGCTGCCCACCGCCCGCGGATGAGTACCGGCAGTGTCGTCCCCCTCGAGCCTCCCTGCCCCCTGCTCCTGATTCCCTTTCAGGAATTTACAAACATTTTCCCCAGATCAATATCCGTATTGATTATTCATTGTGAGTGAGTCGTGTGTCTTTGGTGATCCAGCGCGCAGAGGTAGCAGCCAAAGGCTGCTGCAGGGGGGGAAAAATAACAGGAGGCGAGAGGGACCCAGCTCTTGCTGGGTCTGTGGCTGTCGGCAACACAGAAAGGAAGAAGGAAGAGGAGAAAAGCGCTTCCAAATGAAGGAGAGGACCACGGTGGAAGAGAAAGAGGGAGCAATAGCAAGAAAAACAAACAAACAAACAAACAAAAAATACTGAAGCGAGGACTGGACATCTGGTCCCAGGGATCTCCAAGGCTTGGAGGAATCCCCCATCTTGGTTCTGCTGTTATGTGCAAAAAAACCGCAGTGGACGTCCTCTGCTCTGGGAGCGAAAAAAAGTGACTCACGGTTTTGGTATCTCCTACGTAAGAGCTTTGGGGGGATTCCTTGGCTCGCTGACAGGCAAGGAGGATCGCAGCAGCAGGGAGGTAAAACACGCTTCCTTCCCACTGCCCCTCGGAGGATGTGCAGTCGTTCGGTTTGACTTGAACAGCTTGCTGCTCTCTGATGGCACGCAGGGGGAGAATAATTAAAAAGGCCAGCATCACTTACTAAGTGAGTAAACACACAGCCGTTCCAAACGTGCTCTCCAGCTAATGAGAAGCTGTAATTTCTTATACTTCAAGGCACAACAAGACGGTGACGGGCTCAGTGGAGTGTGTGTGCGCGCGAGGATCTGGGGCGGCGGGGGGTGGTGGTGGTGGTGGGAGGTGGTGGTTGGTGATGGAGATAAATCGACTAATTGTTGGCGATGTTTAAAAAAGGGATTACTGGAAAAGACAGTGAAATGACAGGAAAACATCTTGGACCAGGGCCAAAAAAAGAAAAAAAAAAAAAATCGAGGCAAATCAAGTCTGTAGCTTGGAGAAAACACCCATCGCTCCAGTGGGAGGCTCCGACAGGAATTGCCTGGAGTTCTTCAGCCGATTATGGGATACTGTGTAGGCACGAGAGGATGGGGACCCAGTACCACCGGCGTGTCTGGAGGAAGGAGCCATGCATGCCAGGTTTACAAAGTTCTGTTATGCATGGAGAAAAATCCCCAAACCCCAAACAAACCCAAACAAAATAAAAACCAACCTGTCCTTGCCTTTTAATTGGAGCCTTCTGCTTGTTCAAAATTGCTTCGGTCTATTAAAAGCAACCCCTAAGCGTGCCTTCTGATACTAGAAGCTGCTGATTCTCTGTCTCCAGGAAGCTGCCGCAATGGTACGGAAATATGCTGGCAAAAGGAGGTTGAGGAAATCCAGTTTTCCATTGGCCGAGCTTCTGGCAGACGCGCCAGCTGATCGTCTTTGCCATTTGAACCGCCATGTGGGAGCTAGTTTGGGATTCCTCTTCTGTTGTCACCCTGCTGTGGCTCGGTGAGTCCGAAAGCGACCAGGAATAGGACTCTTTTCATACAGTGCTCCAAACATACATGACAGAGTGGGGACCCCCAAGGAATTAAACAAGCTGGATTTTCCTTCTTTCTGAGTGTTCAGTTAACTGAGCTCTATGGTTCTCTTTGCCATGAGTGGAGTTGGGACTTTATTAGGCTTCCTGAGACTGGAAGGTCAAATAGATAAGACAGCCTCCTTCTGAATGGGGTTTTTAAAGTCTTCCTGTTGCTTCCTTATTTTGGACTCTCCAATTCATTCCAAGTTTCCCAAGCAGGAGGAACAGATCTGCAGAAGCGAGCCCCGGAGACCCAAAAGAGGCGGAATTAAGCCGGTTATGGGTGACTTGGGCAACTGATCCTGCATGTCCCCAGGTTTTACAGAGACCTGTGTCTGCAGTGTTTGTGTGTGTGTGTGTGTGTGTGTGTGTGTGTGTGTGTGTGTGTCTGTGTGTGTGTGTGTGCGTGTGTGCGTCATATGGCGTGTGGGTTTGCATGTGTGTGTGGCTCTGTGTCTGTGCATTTCTCTGAGAGGGATGCAAAGAGTGGAATCGGCACAGACCGAATGTTTGGGTATTTACGTAATTCATGCAGAGCATGTTTGATGCTGTAAGGCAGACAGCCACCCATCCCTGGACTCTGTGGCTCTGGAGGGCCTGTACAGACCTGATCTGAATGTTAAATGCAGGAGACGAAATTAGCATACTAACCAAGGATGTCAACCCCCTCCTGGAAATCAGTAAATGGCTGTCTCCTGTCTCTAAAGCCGGCACAGCCATGCACGCCAGCCACTTAACTATGTCCTTCGCCAGATCCGTTTTTTTTTGTGTGTGTGTGTTTGTTTTTTTGTTTTTGTTTTTTGATGAAAGACTGGAAATTCATTAATGAGGAGGGAAGGAAGGGCTTCAAGGGGCTGTAATGAAAACAAATGATTCTCTTTAAACCTCATGACGGCCAAAGCTGGGGTGGGGGTAGGTGGGGCGGGGAGTTGCTTTCTGCTCCGGGGCTGGAGAATAGGAAATTCCACAGACAACAGACCACTTGATGAGAGCCAGAGAATGCGCTCTTGTGACTGTTTCTCCTGTGTGGTACAAACCAGCCATGACCAGCATGTCTGTGTTAATAAACCGAGAACGAGCTTTATTTTCCTAAGTCTCAGAGAGAAGTGTGGTCTACCAGATGTCTTTCCGTGCAGGCAGAGGTTATCAACGTTTCTTGACCTTGTGAGGGTAGGAAGAACATGCTGGAATCTTTGGGCCAACTGCCATCTGCTTTTGAAGTAATACAGCTTTTCCACCCCTTTGGGGCTGTGCATTAGGCCTTCTACAAAGGCAGAATTACCTTTGTTTTAATTGCTATTGCCCAAGGAAGCCGGCGAAGGAGAAGATCTGACTTCTATTCTGCCGAGAGCCCCCATACTAAAGTAGACAGGAGGATGCCGTCTAACAGCTGAGGCCTGCCACCCCAAGAATTTGGGCTGGTGAAAGTTTCCATCCATCTTCTTTATTTTAATGACTCTATCCTCAGAAATTCCCTCCCTTCCCTTCCATTGTCCTCTACTGTTTGGATTTGAAACCCGGGGTCAGATAACTCTGAAATTGCCAGGCACCAGCTTGAGGAGGCAATAAGGAGGAGTGGGGCTTGGGACAAACTGGAGAGCAAAGCTCTCAGCTCTGGTCACCTGGTGTTTGTGGGAGTAAAAGCCTTACCTTGTGTTGCCTGATCTTCCACTGTCCCAAGAGGTGGTAGACATTGGTATGTTTAAATATAAAATATATCAACTAAAAAAATCTTTGGGTTAAATAAAACATATTTGCAAAGATAGTCCTTGGTCCACAGCATGCCAGTTTGTAATCTCTGATTTGGTTCTAAAATATTTAGCATGGGTGTTTTTATTTGCATTAATTAAAAAATATGCATATTATCAACAGCATGAAAAATATCATGGGAGAGTGTGTTTTTGTTGGATTAGGAGGGAGAGACTAATTTAAATTAAGAAAGAGAAGGGGAATGCATATCAGTAGGGCCTGCTTGCTTTATGGCAGGGACATGTTCCCAGGCATGGTATAATGTCATCCTTCTCTAAAGTAGTGACCTCCACAGGATCTATTTCCAAAGGGTCATAACCAGGAAGATTCACTACCCAGAAAGAAATGTGTTTGCCTATTTTTCCATGCATATCTCCATCAAATTTTCTTCCTTCCTTCATTTCTTTTTTTTTTGTACTGGTTATTGAAACCAGGAACATTCTACCCCAAGATCCACCCCCAGCCCCTTTTATTTTTAATTTTGAAATAGGACCTAAGTTGCTGAGGGCCTTGATAAGTTGCTGCAGTTGTCCTCAAACCTGTGGTCCTTCTGTTTCCACCTCCCAAGTACTGGGGTTACAGGTGTACACCACCACGCCTAGCTCCATCCATTTTTAAAATGATGAGTAATTAGGGCTACTTTAACTTTTTTTTATTTTTGATTAAAAAAAATAAAATGTCACCTTTTGCATGTACAGAACTTTCTCTCTCAAGTGAGTAAGGAAAAATATAGAAATAAGAGAGAGAGAGAGAGAGAGGGAGGGAGGAGGGAGGGAGGGAGGGAGGGAGGGAGAGAGAGAGAGAGAGAGAGAGAGAGAGAGAGAGAATGAATGAATGAGAATGAATCTGTATGCAGTTTGGAAGGAAGTTTTCCCATGGCCCCTGAAGTCACGTCAACAGAAAAAGGCGCCCAGAAAATGGCAAAGGGCAGCAAGATGCCCCTCTTCTCATACGACACCATCTCACAATTGTGCAGGGCTTTCCAATTTCCAAGGTGTTCTTCACACATATGATCCTGTTTAATTCTCACTACAGCCGGTGATACAGGTGAGACGGGCAGTATTTGGCTTATTTTACAGATGAGAATACCCAGGCTCCGGGAGAGAACTTGCCTAAGGTTAAAAGCAAGCAAGAGGCAGTCGGGTGGTTTAGGTCTCTGTTGGACACCCTTTTATTACTCTCCAAAAAGATATCTTCTTTAGAAGTCGCAGCCCACGGCTCCCTGGACCCTCTCTCGTGGCCCCTTGCTTCCTTGTTGTGAGGTGCTCATCATGTGTCCCGTGTCATTTGTAGCATGTACAATTAGAAAATGTTCCCTCCACCCCGTCAGCAGTTAAGAACCAGTGCTGCTGGGTGTGGTGGTGCATGCCTGTTAATCCCAGTACTTGGGAGGCTGAGATAGGAGGATCGCAGGTTTGAGGTCAGCCTCAACACCTTCTTGAGGCCCTCTGCAACTTAGAGAGACCCTGTTTCAAAATAAAAAAAAATAAAATGGTCTAGGGGTATAGCTCAGAGGTAGAACACGCATGGGTTGGGTTCAAACTCTAACACACACACACACACACACACACACACACACACACACACACAAGAAAGAAAAAAGCACCCCCCCCAAAGCAAACAACAATAGCACAACACTGCTGGGTTATGAACAGCAATGGCAGAGACTCTCCTTGCCTTCCATTCTCCCTCTAATTGCTCCTATTTCCTTCCTTCTTTTGAGAGTCAAGTTTACCCAAAAGCTGGTCTAGATTTACCTCTTCACCTCCTTTTGCCCCTCTACCCAGGGCAACCCGCTTTCTTTCCGACTCTCCCGCTATGACCACTCCAGGTCATTAGTGGCCAATTAAATTTGCTTTCCTTCACTGTAACACTGGATCCACCGTCCCCCCCCCCCCAACTCTTCTCTGTCATATCTGGCGCTATTATATTATTATATCTCTCCTTCATGTCTGATCCCTTCCCCTCGGCCTTCATCTCAGACCAGGTCTCCTTTTCTAATCCCTTAAATATTAGCGTTCTTGAGCCAGGCGTGGTGGCACATGCCTGAAATCCCAGTATGGGAGGCCGAGACAGGAAAATCACAGGTTCAAGGCCAGCCTCAGCAACTTAGTGAGACCTTGTTTCAAAATAAAAAATAAAGTAGGTCAGGGGCATAGTTCAGAGGTAGAATGTCTCTGGGTTCCATCCCTAGTACCACAAGGAAAAACAAAACAAAACAAAAAACATTCCTGTTAAGGGTTTCTATGGCCTCCTTCTACTTTCGTTTATATTATACTTTGCTTTATATAATGTAAACCATTGGCTTCAATGGTTATCTATAAACTAATAAGGAAATTATCACCTCCAGCCCAAACCATTCTCCTGAACTCAATCACAGGTCACTGTCTACCTGCTTTTACCTTCTTGGGATGGTCCATGGGACCCTTCTCCTTCTTGCTTTAATTCCTTGGCGGCTTTTTCAACAGTTTGACTTTTCATTCTCAGACACCCGTCCCACAATGCATTCTCTAGTGTATGTTAACTGATCCATAGAGAGTGTACATACCACGACTCTGGCAGCCTCTGATATACTTTTTTTTGGTCCTGGGGATTGAACCCAGAGGCATTCTACCTCTGAGTTCCACATGCCCAGCCCTTTTTTATTTTGGGGGTTGAAACAGGATCTTCCTAGGCTGCTGAGAGAGTATCACTACATTGCTGAGGTTGTCTTGAACCTGTTGATTTCTCAGCCTCCCAAGAACTGGGGATACTGGGCTGTGTCACCGTGCTCAGCTCTGTGACATCCATTAGAGGATTCCGCCTTCCCACTTGGCCTCCAAGGCTGCTCACGATCTTGCCTTCCTCTAAGCTTCTCTTGGGACCGCGCCTTCTGCACTCTCTGCTCCGGGCCATGCAATGCCCCAGAAGTCTTTCATGCCTCTAGGATTTCATATGATGATGGAACAGCCAACTATACTTGCTTCTGTGGCTAATTCCTCTCTACCTTCCAGACTGTTCCAGCAAGAAGCATACTCTCCCCCTCCAATCCTTCACCTGGCTTGTGTGCTGCCACAAAACCCCTACCCCTGCTTCCCTCCCCCAAGACTTTTATCCCACTTTTACAGTAACCAAATTCTCCAGTTTGATCATGAGATCCTTAGAGGCAGACGGTGCATCTTTTATCCTTGCTTTCCTAGGACCAAAGACGGGTCTCGGCACAAATTGGGTGCTTCATAAATTAACATCACTATTTTTTATTCTGAATCTCACTAATACTATTTTTTCAGCTGTAAGATTAAAAGGCCTTCCAGATAATCGGGCTGGGAAAACACAGCAGCTGGTTCCCATGGAGAAAAGAGGTTTCCTATGGCGGGGTTCTCACCTCCAGCCTTCTTTTGGCTTCTGTTGGGAGAGAGACAGGTACGAGGGTGGTCTTTAGGTGTTTGCTGATGTGGTCGAAACTTTCGAGTTAATTAGAAACTCTGGCTAAAGCTGGACTTCCTTTGCGGAGTTCTCGGGAGGAAATACGAAATTAACAGTTCAAGGTTACGGTTAGAACACCGGCCTGTTTCCCTTTGGGTATGCTCTGGGGAGCTTGCTCCTCTCCCTGCAATGTCTAACAGGTTTCCACTTTCCTTTTGACTGGGGCACATTTGTCACCTTAAGACTAGTCCTTTCAATAAAGACAGAAGTTCTCCTGGTGTGGAATCCTGTCTTTGTAGCTCTCCCAGCAGCCCGAGGGCCTGGGGCATGCACTCGGTTAGCATCCAGGGAACTGAATTGTGAGAAAATCTGCCCATAGTAGAATGAGGAATGAGTATGGTTTTGTTAAGTTCTCATCTTCCAGGAAGCAGAAAATGGCCTGAGATCAGGAGCAGCGGACCTCCCTGGCAGTCTTGAGAAAATATCTCAGGACATTCTAAGGAATTTCTAACTTTGGAAGTACACTGATTCTGCTACTTGCCATAGTTCTGCTTTTATAAAGTCACCACAGACACTGAATTAGTGAATATCGAGCCATTTCTCCTAGGGGAATCAGAAGGTTAGGTCTCTGTGAGCCTTCTCACATTTTCAGCTGATCGATGCATTTTAGCCTTGTGTGTTTCTGCTTAAGAACACCATTGTAGTGGGAGCTGGGCGTGGTGGTGAACGCTTGTGATCCCAGACCTTGATAGGCTGAGACAGGAGGATTGCAGGTTTGAGGCCAGCAAGCAATAACTTAGTGAAGCCTTGTTTCAAAATAAAAATAAAATAGGGCTAGGGTGTAGCCCAGAGGTTAAATACTCCTTGGTTCAATCTCTTAGTAACACACACACACACACACACACACACACACACACACACCACACCACACGCTCGCACACACTTTGGTACTTTATTAACATTGAATTCATGGTCAGCAGCAATATAACACATGCCTGAAAGAAGTTTGTGTAACACACATATGTTCTTTGTAAGACATATTACAGCTTTCTCACGCTTGGGAACCCTAGATAGTACTTTGGCAATGAGCTTGGGGGCATTTCTTGTTGTTGTTGTTGGTACTGGGGGATTAAACCCCAGAGGCATTCTACTTCTGAGCTACACCACCAGCTCTTTAAAAAAATGTTTTATTTTGGAAAACAGGGTTTTACTAAGTTGCTGAGGTCTCACAAAGTTGCTGAGGTTGAAATCAAACCTGTGATCTTCCTGTTTCAGCCTCCCAAGTACTAGGGGTTACAGGTACCATGCCTGGCTGCTTGGGGGCATTTTAAATAGTAAAATCACCAACTCAAAGCACACAATGTGAAAATGTGGCACTGTGGGAAGAAATGCCCATTTACACAATGAGAAACGGAACAAGAAGGCTGAGGGCTGCCTGATTCGACCCCGGGCAGGAACATGCACGTTGAATGACTCAAGCTTTTCATCTCTCTGCCCATGTCCATGAGTAACCACGGGAACGGCGCATGTATTGATTTTGGAACCACAGCTAAATTTCTGGGAGTAGGCGGATTCACAAATGCAGAACCTGCGAATAAGGAAGATAGACCGTACTACCTGAACATATTGATAAACAGTAGAGCTTTGGCTTATTTCCAAATACAGAAGACGATGACCTGGCTCATAGGACAATTCTGAGTTTGAAGTCCATTCTTTAATTTGTATAAAGTTTCTACATTTTTTTCCCTTTTGGTACTGAGGATGGAACCCAGTACCAAAAGGTAATTTGTCTACTTTTGAGCTACACCCTCAGCCCTATTTTATTTTTTATTTTGAAACAGGGTCTCACTAAGTTGCTGAGGGACCTCTTCAAGTTGCTGAAGCTAGCCTTGAACCTGCAATCCTCCTGTTTCAGCCTCCCAAGTCCTGGGATTACAGGTATGCACCACTATACCCAGGTCAACGTTTCTACTGTCTGGTGAAGGGTCATCTCTGCCTTTTAAGAATTGTCACTTGACTGCCACTCACTAGAAGTTGTCTGGTGTTGGGAGAGGGGTGGTGCTTTTTTTCTTTTTTTTTCCTCAAAGACACAAAACTGGTTTGCTGGGATGAGATGCAGGAGCTGGGAGATCAATTAGACTCCATGGGAGCTGGAAGAAGCCTCCCACTGCCAGCCCCCCCAGCACCTGTGATTCAAAGGAGGGCTCAGCAGAATTACAGGTGACTCACGTTCTGTGTCTGTGCCCAGATACACAGGATTATACACGATCATCTTACGAAGTTATTCTTTTAAATCTCGCCCTCTTTGAGTCATATTTTCACTTCCATTTCATGTTGCAAATAGCTGCTCAGAAATTCATTTGTGCTGTATTCTCATCTCATTGCAAAGAACAGATGGAGAACTCTAAAACGGGCTGCTACCTTTTCATACAAATCCCAGGCACAACTGCCTGTGAGTTTTAGAAATCAGGAAAGGGGGTAGAATGGGAATGTAGAGTGGACAGGGAGGGGAAGCATGCCAGGATTCAGAAACTGAAGGTTCTAGAAGGATGCTCGGGAGCTTTTTGATACATCTCACTAGAAGTGTGTTTGGTTCAGTTTGAGTAGGACTGGAATCTCTACTCTGCTATTTATTAGTGCCATGGTTCTAACAAAGTTGGGCAATCTCTTTGAAAAGGGTTTCCTCTTCTGTGAAATGGACCATGAGATCAACTTCTTAGAAAGACTGTGAGGATTAAATGAGACAGTGCTATTGAGTGCTGAGAAAATGTACGTGGAAGTCCAGGAGAAAATTCTGTGAAAATGGCAGTTGGTGATTATTGCTTTTGTTAGGATTTTTCCAGATTCCTACTTAGCCAGCTGACTTGTACGTATTTATAAAAATAAGAATGGCAGAATGGAGGGGAAGAGACCTGCTCTCAGTCAACTTCTTCATTTCACAGAGGAGAAATAGGACGCATAGTGTGGCCAGGACAGCCTCATACAGCTAGTTAGGGGAGGATCAAAAGGAGAGCCCAAACCAGGCGTGGTGGTACACACCTGTAATCCCAGTACTTGGGAGGCTGAGATAAGAGGATTGAAGGTTCAAGGCCAGCCTCAGCAACTTAGTGAGGCCCTCTGAAACTTTGAGACCCTGTTTCAAAATAAAAATAAATAAAATAGGGCCAGGGGTCTAGGTCAGAGGTAGAATGTCCCTGGGTTCAATTCCTAGTAACTAATACACACACACACACACACACACACACACACACACACACACACACAAGCAAAAAGAAAGCCCAGTTCCCTGAAAACAGTTCACAAATATAAAGAAAAATCCTGTGTACCTAGATTTCTCTTCCAGACCCTCCATTCACAACTATTCACAAGACCACCAGCACACCCATACCCCAATAGCCTAGTACATTGCTCTGTAGGCCACTATCATCTTTGGTAAAAAGAGCTGGTACTAACAACACTAGCCAAGTAGAACTTTTTAGAGCAGGATCCACTGAGTCTATTTTCTTCATATTTCTTGACTGAATAGCTAGAAACCAATAATTTTTGCAGCATATTAATGGTAGACAAAGCCAGGAAGCTCACAGAAGCCACGGGGGGAAAATACTCTTTTAGTTTCTTAAAGAGATGAGTTGTTTCTGCAGGTCTTGGTAGCAATTTGCAAGGTGCTCCCTTGGAAAAGCCCATGGGGCATTGCCACTGCATTTAGAAGCTCCAAAGCTCATAAGTGACTGTGTGCAGTAAAAGAATAAGAGAGCTGTCCTGGACAACCTGGGTGAGACTGGCTAATTTCCACCAAACCTGTCTTACTGAGTAAGGTACAGGCTTAAATTGGGCTGTTCCAAGGTACCAGGGACTTTACCATCGGTTGGGAGGTATGGGGTGGGGGAGGGAGACCAGGTAATCCTGGGAGAATCTGTGTAAGAGGAGGGTGGTGCCACGGAATGAGGGATCGATCGTGTGGTATCCAGGAAGGAAGTTGTACCCAGAAGGACAGTGGTACTAGCAGACCGACAAGTCATCATGTGCAAAGAGAGTTCTGCAGGTGAAGCAGAGGTCACACACCATCTGGGTGTAGGTCAAATGAGAGAGGAGCCAAGGGCTGCGCATGGCTACAGAAGCACTGCAGTGGGAGCTGATGTCACAGCTCAGGATGAACCGACTTCTGCTCAGCTGATGGGGTTATACAAGCAGGTATCAAGATTTGGAAGGGGTTAGGCAGGTGGCCCCAGAGGCATTGGTAGACCTTCACCTGTTTTATCATACAGGCACTAAATCTCAGCTACAGATGGCTCAGCTTGAGCAAATAAAAGAACTTTGAAGTGGGTCCTGGCTGGTTTGGGCGGCCCCAGGCAGATCCTCCTGTTACTCCAATGGCTACATCCAGCTAGATTCCTCACCCTGTGCTGCCCTCATTTTACCAAGACCCAACTCAACTGAGGACCCAAAAAAGGTGCTAGGAGCTGGGACTTTATCAGAATGCTCTCCTTCTGAAAGATCTGCAACTGTATTTAACCTGCTAAGGTAATAGGTTTAAGCGAGACACAGATGACATATGCAACCCACTAAGCTATTATATTTGCATTTTCTAATGAATGTGCCTGTAATATTCTCTTTGGTAGCTGGAACTAACTTTCCCACATGATGGTAAAGGCTAAATTGTGAATAACTTTCATCAGGGTTTTGCTTCAGGGATTTCACCATCCCTAGGCATAGAAAAATATCCCAACAAATGCATGTGGTACAGTCTGTTTAGTGGTTTACTGTGGATTTATGCATCTTAATTATACAGAATCCAACTATTTGGCAAGTACCTTGCTTATCTAGAATTATGACAATAATCACAACAATAATAATGATAATAATAATAATAATAATAATAATAATAATAGCCCTTTAAGAAGTCACAAAAGCTGTCACTGAGGTGATATCACGGAAATTCGGAGACTGCAAGACCTCAAACTCTCATTCTTGGTTTTCTTGGTTGGATAGGGGCTTCTTTTAAAGCTCTTGCAAGGTAATCATCCTGTGCAAAGCTATTCTCCCTTGAAAGAAAGGGCTGTGTGATATACACACAATAGAATTCTACTCAGCCATAAAAAAGAACAAAATTATGTCATTTTCAGGAAAATGGAGAGAACTAGAATATTATGCTAAGTGAGATTAGCCAGTCATGAATAAATGAAAGGTCATTTTTTTTTCTCCTATGTGTGGAAGCTAGGGAGAAGTTGGGATACAAGAGGGACTCCATTGCCATTCATACCAACGGAGCTGAAAATGTATGAGCAGCATCCTCTGGGATTTCCACCTTCCTGGATGTGGAAGGGGAACCTCAGAAAAAGCTGCTGGGAGTATTTTGGAATGACAGAAGGAATACTCCAGGCCAGGTACATAAGCTTGACTCAAGAAGAATGACATATAATTAAAGGGGTCCTCAGAAGTAGAGGGTCTTGAATACCAGGTGCTACTGGCCTGGGTGGCTGATTGCTGGGGGGCTTGGCCAGCCAGGGGCTCCTAAGTCACATATTTCTGAAATTTGTGTTCCCAGGCATGACCTCCACATGAAGATTTCCAGCTGTGGGCGTGGGACTCAACACAAGAAGTCTGGGGAACATGGATTAGGGACACAGAATCCAGGCCAGCTGGAGTCATTGGTGCCCACGGAGCCCTGAGGGACAGGGCGCAGTCATGCCCTTGGGGAAGAGGGGTATTTTCCAGCTGAATGGCTCTCTTGATGAATCTATACTTACGGTTAATGTCACCTTACTTATTAAAAAATGAGAGAGCTGTAGCAACACATTTTCCTTCTAAACACTTGTATCTTAATGTAAGTCTATCTATTCTTTAGATAAGATGTTCCTAAAATAAGCAACAATTTGAGGTCTACTTTTTCACTCTTGCAACTGACTTCAGATCCTAGATAATTATTAAGTTTTACATGGGCTAGTAATTCTAAAATGGTTCCTTCGTTCTTGGCTGGCTGAGACACAGAGGGTTTGGGAAGGTTCATAATACACTATTTAGCGTCTGTAGGGGGTATGACATATCCCTTTATACTCCTTGATGTATTTGTATACTCACCTCAAGTTTTTCAGGCACAGAGGGACACTGTGTATGCCCATGCATGTGCACTGAATATGCTTTCATGTATGCATAAACGTTTGTGTACTCACACATGTATATGTGCATATATACACACAGGTGTTTGTATGCACATGCATGTATACCATGTATCTGTATATATGTGCCTATGTGTGTATGTATGTGCATGTATACTGTGTTTACATGTCTCTGTATATGTGCATGTGTGTGCACATGCATGTATGCCATGTATATGACATATCTGCATATTTGTGCATGCATGTACATGTGTGTACTGTGTACATGTGTCACTACACATGTGGTTTATGTGTATGCATGTATACTGTGTATATAATGTCTCTGTGTGTGGAGTGTGGGCATGTGTGTTGTGGGTCAAGGGAGGCTATATGAGGTGCCTTCACTACATGCTAAGCAAGCACTAAAATGTGCTATTTCCCTGGACCATATGAGGGAGGTCAGAGATGGTACATTTTATCTTTATACCGAATGAAGTTGTTATTTTTTTTTAAACTGAAAACCATGTTTTTATTCCAAAAGACTGAATTAGGATGGTACTTTAAAAACAATTCCAGTCATTGAAATTTAAGGCCACGGGAAAAAAAAGTGCAATCTATGGTCCAAATCTATCCTCTGGCCCCGAGCCCAAGGCATTTTCATTAGATTGAGAACTGGATACGATTTCATTCACTTTCAGCTTTTGTTACTCAGTATTTTGTTCTTCAGAGACAAGCTAACAAGTGTCAATGGCTGCGGTGGCCTCAGTAATAGTCTCCTTTCCTTGAATGATCTATTTTGGTGGCATCACTGCCATTTAAAAGTGGCCTTGCGCTTGCAGGCACATTTTCAGTGAATGTATAAGGGATGCTGAGATTTTCCCTTGTTGGTTTTGCCTCTATAGTTAGTGACTTGTTTGGAGAAAAAAGTCTCTACCTTAGTTTCTTTGAAACCATTTGCAAAAAGAAGCTATGTAAAGAATTACCTCTGTGCTTTGTTCTTGCTGTCACTCATGGAGATTTTGTCCAACTATAGTAAGATTTCCTTAGGCCTTTAAAAATTAACTAATAAAAATTCTACTGCAGCCATTTCAATAAATAGAACTGATATAAAAGTAAGAAAAAAAGATAATCCATCAGAAAATTGGGCAGAAGACTTGAATAAGCATGTCACTAGAAAAAAATCCAAATAACCAATGGGTGCTCAAATTACAACTGTAATGAGAGACTACTTCTGCACCCACCCACTCGGCGAATATTATATTCTAACAATAACAGGTATTGGCCTGGGTGTAACGGAACAATTGGAACTTCACACGCTACTGGTGCAATTCGGCTCATACTTCAGTGTTGTTTATGTTTAGGGCAAAAGGAGTGTCTTGGTCACCATTCTCATTACTGCGATCCAAAACAACTGGCCACACAACTGAGAGGAAGGAATATATTTGCTCACAGTTTTTTGGAGATTTAGAGGTTCAGTTCATGTGAGGCCGGGTCTGGGGAGCTCAGGGCATGGTGACAGGAAGCAGAGGGAGGGAGAGCGCAAGGCTCCACTCTCACGCCATGGAGGCCAGAGGCAAGAGAGAGAGTACGGAGAGTAGAGACCTTGTATCATCCCCAAAGCCACACCCTCCTTAGCAACAAACCTGCTCCAGTATTGTAGTATTGCTACCTTGTTTCTGTGAGGGCTAGGGGTACATCCAAACCATTGCCAGGTGATTTTTGATCAAATTTGAAGCCAGGTCTTGAATTTAATTTTAATATTTTTTTTGTGTGTGTGGATTGAACTCAGGGCCTCATGCATGCTAGGCAAGCATTCAACCACGGAGCTACATTGGTACTTTCCCCACAAGCCTGGTATATGATTACACTGAAAGCCATTTACCCATTCACATACAATATCATTCTTCGATCAGCAGTGGTGTACCAATTGAACACTAATATACAAGACAACCCCACATAGCTAGATACCATGATATAATGTACCAAGCGTGGTGCTTATACACATTCGGTGCTCAATGGCCGCTAAGCCATTGATGCTAAGACATAAGCATATCATTTGTCGTATAATACATTTCTGAAATAAAGTACTAATGTAAATTGTGATATGTTCTAACTATCCAGTTTTTTTTTTTTTTGGTGCAAGTGTTTATTTTTATTGAAACATTTGCATTGTGCAACATTTTTCATTTTAACCAATTTTAAGTGTACAGTTCAGTGACATTAATTACATTCAGAATGTTTTACATCCACGTATCTCTTCTGTTTTTAACATTCATTTTAATGTCCTTATTTGTTAGAATCATTTTTTATTTTTTTGGCAAGAAACTGAACAGGATCTCACTAAGTTGCTAAGGGCCTGGCTAAGTTGGTGAGGATGGCCTCGAACCTGCGATCCTCCTGTCTCAGCCTTCAAGTACTAGGATTATGGGCATGTGCCACCATGCCCAGCTCAGAATCAACTTTTGTTTTTAATATTTCTCTTTTTCCATCTTCATTTTTAACCTCCTCCAGTACATCCCCTTTTCCCCCCTACATTTCACCTTTTACTGTCTCTGCCAGCTCTTTGGCCTCATTCACAATCTGAGTCATGTGTATTATCACATGTGTGTGTGTGTGTGGGGAGGGCAGAGATTTCTGTGTCAACAAAACTTCCTTTCCTGCTTCAATTTAGCTTTAGTTTGTCCAAAGGTAGAAGATTCTACCTTAAACTATGGAACAAACAAAAAAGAAATATAAAACAAACAAAAAATCCTTTCTTACTAGGAAAGAGTTGTAGACTCTTGGTTTCAGGATCCTCAGGGACCTATCACAGGTCATCTAAAGTACCAAAAACTATTACTCCAAAGTCTTAGTGGAAGTACTCAGGACATTAATTCTCACGCTGGGAAGGATTTCCAAGTTAGTGTCTCATGCCAGACAGCGAATACTTGTGTGTGCTAAAACAATAACGATGAGGGTGATAACAGCCGACACTGAGCACTTAGACACCAAGCATCGCTCAAAGCCTGCTCCACATATTATTTTAGTCACCATAATGGCATATATACAACTATCAGCCTGTTGTACAGATGGGAAAACTGAGGCTCTGAGGAGTATATCATGTGCTCAAGGTTATGATACTTGAATCCACACGGCAATTCCCAGGCCCTGGCCCCTCACCACTACACTACAACCCATGTTTCAGAGTAGAACCCAACAGGGTGCTCTGCTTCTATATCCTTCTGGGAGATTTAACTCTGCAAGTGAAAGATCCGATCCCATTCCAGATAGGAGTAGAATAGGAAATCAGAGTAAAACACATCCATGCCCCCATCTCTATTTCTTTGGGAGGGGGTGTCAGTGCTAGAGGGAGGAAGCCAGAAGAATTAACCAGTCAGTAATAAATGCTCAAAGGGAAACATTTAGGAAAAAATAATATGGCAGTTCAGCTATGAGGAGGTTATTTTTAGCTGGTGGCCAGGAAAAGGGTTGAGGACATAGCATGGAACCATCAAAAGCTTTCAGCACAAAATCGACATAATGCAAGTGATGCTTTAGGAAAATAAAATTACCATCACTAAGCATAGTGGCCTGGAAGGAGAAGAAATTTAGGGTGGACAGGTCAGTTGCAAGACACACGTAGAATCTACAGAGCAGGTAGTCAGGTGGGCACTGGAGTGGCGGCCCTGGGAACAGAGAGGCTGAGAGAAATACTGGATTGGAAGGACGGCTAGGACAATGGACACCCAGGTCAAATTGCAAGGTTCCATCCAATCTGAGTGACTGACTGGATGAGGGGGTCTCATTAAGAAAACCAGGAAAGCTGGGGGTGGGGACTGGGGGGTGGTAGTACCAGTGTAGAATATGAAGCTCTGGCAAAATGCACAGGGACCATCATCTGGGAATGGAAGAGGGAAGTGAGAGCTGGGACCTAGAGCTCCTGCAGAGCATGGAGAGCTAAAATCATGAGATTTTTCTCCAATGTGTACATGGTCCAAGGCTCCTCCTATCCAAGCCCTCCTTGCGCTCTCCTTTTGTGGGTGCTGGAACAGCCTGGCACTTTGAAAGATTCCTGCCTACCCTGTTACCTCTAAATTTGGGCTTCCACAAACCCCTTGCATGTCTAATTCTGCTTTGGCTTCTGCTTTGTTGGAAGACTTGAACCAACACCCCATCGGTATTGCCATTATCAGTGGAGGGCCTGGGAACTGGAAGGTATAGACAACGAAATGTGACCACAAATATGTGAGGTTAAAGTTCATGTGATGATGATGGTGGTGGTGGTGATGATGATTGTTTTGTGGTAGTGGGGATTAAACTCAGGAGTATCTACCTTCAAGCTATGCCTCCAGCCCTTTTTATTTTTATGTTTTGAAACAGTCTTGCTAGGTTGCTGAGAGTCTTTCTAAGGTGCTGAGACTATCTTCAAAAATGTGATCCTCCTGTCTCAGCCTCCCAAGTACTGAGATTACAGGTGTGAACCACCATGCCTAGCTTCATGTGATTTTTTTTTAATGATTATAGATTCACAGGAAGCAAAAATAGTATGGAAAGTCCCCTGGACCCTTCACCCAGCTCCTTCCCTTGGTTACATCTTCCACTAATTCTGATATAATGTTAAAACCAAGAAACTGAGATTGATATCATATTAACAAGTTCTTATGACTTTGTGCAATAAGTTTCTTAACATGCCTCTGTCCACCTCATCAACATATTGATCTCCTGGAATGGTTCCTTTCCGGGTTAGCCAGCTCTATTGTCACAAGGTGTGTAAGATGCCCAAATAAAGCTTCAAGTGGAAGAGTAAATAGAAAATGGAATATATCCACTGAAGAGATATCCATCCATCCATCCATCCATCCATCCATCCATCCATCCATCCATCCATCCACCCATCCATGCTTCTTTCTTCTTTCTGTGTCAGGAGCTAAGCACCAAATCCATAGCATTGACATATTGACATAAAAATGATAGTAGCTGCTACCATATCTCTGTTTGGGCTCAGATGCATCGAGGGACTGGGATGCATAGTTGTTTGGTGGGGGTGGGGAGCGGGGGGAAGCCCAAAAGATATCCAGATCTGTCTCGCGATCATTTTTCCACATCGGCCGTAATTCAACGGATAGCAACCTTATGTTCAACAGCCAGGATCGTGCCTTTTTATGAGTCATTGTAAAGTGCCAAGTGCATTGACATATACTTCATAAATGCTAAATAATAACAAGTCAGTGAACCTAGAAGTATTGGATTCGGTGTTCAAGACATTAAACCCGAGTTATGCTGGTCTAGAAGCAAGGCAAACAAATAAATCAACCCCAAATCAAATAAAGCCCGCATCCATCCCCAGCCAGCAGTGGGGGTTGTCTGGAATGCTCTTTATGGGTGGATGCTTCTCTCATGAAGGGGCACTTGTTAGCATTTTACCTGACAGATCGCACACGACGCCTTGCCTGTGATTTGGGAGAAGAGTTTTTATATCCAATCCACAGCTGACAACAGTGACACTATATTCTTAAGGCTCCATTTCCCTTTATTTGATGCCAAAAAAATTCTATCTGCTGAAGCTCTGGAGAAGAGCAGTAGCCCCCTCACTGAGCAATTAGACTGATCCTGGCGGGGGGGGGGGGCTCTGTAGGCAGTACTGGGAGACCCTGGATTTCAAAGGCCAGATTTAGTTTTCCTCTAAGACACAGGTCTCTTTAGGGCTCCCTGTGATTCCTTGAGGGTGTAAGGATGCAACCTAGAGAGGCTGAAATGTCACGTAATCCTGTACAGGCAACAGAAATGGACCACAGTCCTGTCTGAGTGGCTTCCTGGCTCTTAATCCAGAGTTTTGACCTGTGATCTGGTGTTGTCTGACTCATGACATCTGCGCATTCTCCCTTCTCTCTTTAGCAGTCTGCCATCTTGGTTCTACATAAAAACTCGATTTATCTGAACTCACATCTCTGTAGTCATTTCATAGTGACAACCCCCTTCAGGAGCTAAGTGGATTGCAAGTTAGGGAGGTGTGGACCACGACATCTCAGAGAGAGAGAGAGAGAGAGAGAGAGAGAGAGAGAGAGAGAGAGAGAGAGAGGAAACAAGAGGGAGAGGGAGAGAGAAAAGGAGAGGGAGAGAAAGATAGATAGATAGGTAAATAGATAGAGAGAGAGAGAGAGAGAGAGCCGCAGATAGACTTGATCACATTTGCAAGGTTGTGTAGGAGGAAGTGCTTTCCTTCCCTAGTCATTTTCCAAGGATCTGTCCTCTCATTCAAAGGGAGGACAGCCCAGGAGCCCGCGACAGACAGCAGATCTGGCAAATGAAGTGTCCAGTGGGGAGATACACTGAAGGGGACGGGAGAGAGCCCAGAATCAGAAAAAACAGTCATCACATGTCGACCTTGCTAATTCTATTACAAATATGAGTCCAGATAGTTTCTGCTTGGTGCAGACCCAACTCATCACAGCTTACAGCAGCGAATGCACACATGATGAGCAGCACGGTGGTGTCTGTGTTTGATTCTCAGACATTACTGTGCATCCCCAGCTCCTGGGGTGGGGGGATGGGGTGAGGTGTTAAAAAGGCAGATTTCTGCTCTCCAACCTCAGAGATTCCAACTCGGTTGACCACAGATGAGGCTTGGGAAATTACATTTTTAGCTAGTACTCCAGCGATAGATGTGAATGGATTGACTACCATCCTTTGGAAATCATTGCTTTAAATCTACATTTTTCGACCTTGACAAGAGTGAAGGGAAATACCTTCAAAATAATCCAGTTCAAATTTCTTATTTTTTTTTTTGAATGAGGAAAAGGAAGAGGTCAAGAAACTGTCTCAAAGTCACTCAACCATTTACAAGTAGAAAGTTAGGACTAGAGGCGGCATAGACTCCCAGCACCCCTCATACTCAGTATATTGTTCTGTTTGGTGAATTTCTTCTCTTCCAAGTCCTGTTGGACATATGTGCACATACGTAGACATTACAACACATTTGGCTTGTATTCGAATGGTATTATAATTATAACATGAATTAAATTATAATTATAGTAATTTTGGTAGTTTTTATATCCCTTGAAACAACCAGTGAGAATTTCTGCATTGTCAAAACAAACACTGAAAAAATGAATGAGTTCAGAGAATAGCTGTGCCTACCTTCATGGAGTCTATGGTGAAGACGAAGACAGCAGGGACATCAAGATTGTCCTCCAAACTAGCACAATGTCTGGGTTCACTGAATGCGTGCCTACAATAAAGCAAAAGCGAAGAGTTGTAAGAAAGTTGTATGTATTCCTGACACTCCATTAAAAGAACAGTTGGTGATTCCTCAGGCGGTGCTAGAATCCAGCCAGATTTAAAGTGTCATAATTATTTACGGCCATCCTCTTTAGGTCAAAAACTCACTTTACACCATGAGTGGCCATTTCCAGTTTAAACCAAAGAGTCTTGTGCCTGCCTTCAGCAGGTTAGGCCCCAGGTTGGATTCTGGATTGTTAGAGGGCTCCTCTGATACAGGCTGATTTGAGAACTTTCTGTGCATTGGCATTTTGGTTCTTCTTTTTAGATAAGACAGTGAAACCAAACAGGCCACCATGGCAAATAAATGCAAAGTTAGAAAACGCATGATTCCAGAAGTTGTAATCATTGATTGGTTGACAGATGGACTCATTCATCTATGCAAGAAATATTTATGAAAACGTCCTCTGTGCCAGGTAGTTGTTCTACTCAGGAAGGTGTTAAGCTTTACCCAACAGGAAGCTGATGCATTGGAAGGAAGGTAACTACCCATCACCAGTTACTCTAGTCATTTTGGAGAAAGGTCAAGGTATAGTAACCTTACACGCTGTAGGTATAACACTCAACTGGGAGTCAGAAGGCCTGGGTTGAGTTCTGGGTGACCTTGGACTACAAATGGGTTTCTTAACTTGAATACTACTCAGACTTTGGGTCAAATAATTCTTTCTTGTGAGTGTGGGAGCTGTCCTATGCATTGTAGGATCTTTTGCAGCATTCCTAGACTCTACTCACTGGCCAGTAGCCTCTCCCCAACCCAGTTATGTCAACCAACCCAGTCTCCAGATAGTGCCAAATGTCCCCTGGAGGCACAATTGTTCCTGGTTAAGAACCAATGGATTATAGTGATAAGTATTATTTTTGAGCACATCTTGGGAGCATTGCACTGGGATTTTATACGCACAAGCTTATTAAGGCAAACATTATTATTTGCATTCTACACACAGTGAAATTGAGGCCCAGCGAGGTCAAGGAAACTGTCCAATATTACACAACCAACAAGCGTTGAGATTTGAACTCAGGACTATTAGACTTCAAGGCTCATGTTTAATGTTCCCTACTTTTTTCTTTTACTCTGGAGTATTTTTAACATTCAGAGAAGCACAGAGCATAATTTAATAAACACTAATGTATGCAGCACCCCAATTGAACCAATTTTAGTATTTTTGTTTAATTTCCTTTTTATCTAATTTGGGGGCAGTAAATGTTGTATATACAGGTAGATCTCATGAAGTTTTTTTTCTATGTTGGAACTATAGTTCTGATTCTTTTCTTTTCCTTTTTCCTTTTTTGTGGCACTGGGGATTGAACTCGGGGGCATTCTACTTCTGAGCTACACCCCCAGTCCTATTTTATTTTTTATTTTGAAACAGTCTCACTAAGTTGTGAAGGGCCTAAGTTGCTGAGGCTGGCCTCCAACCTGCAATCCTTCTGTCTCAGTCTCCCAAGTCCTGGGATTACATGTACCACCCAGGGCTTGATTCTTTTATTTTAATGAGTATATTGTAACAAATTGATCGATCACAATGTATTCAACCATTCACTCTTTGGTGGACATACAGGTTGTCTCTTGTTTTTCACTATTACAAGTTGTTACTGTGTGTGTGTGTGTGTGTGTGTGTGTGTGTGTGTGTGTGTGTATGTGCACAGGTGAGTACTTCGCTAGGAAATACAGCCAAATGCGGGATTCCTATTGTGTAGGATGCACATACCTTCAAGTCTATTAGATATTGCCAAATTGCTCTACAAACTGATTGTACTAAATAACACTCCTTCCGACACTGTAACACTATAAGACTGTTCATTTCTTCACATCCCTGCCAACCCTTGGTATTTTCAAACTTTATAATGTTTGCCAGTCTGATCAGGGTGAAATAGCATATAATTACTGTTTCGAAAGCCTGTGTTCTTAACCATTGCTCTTACTGTCTACACTTCTTGAAGTTTCGCTTATGTAAAAATGGAAAAAAAAGACCTTTTTTTTTTTCTACTTCTTAGAGCAGTAATAAATCCTCCAGGTGTAATGTGTGAATGTGTTTGGTAAATATGAAGTGCCACTTTTGTACATTGCTGGTGGTGGGAGAGAAAAATGTGTACAGCCTCTACAGCAGGCAATTTGACAAAATCTATCAAAATTTCAAATGTATGTGTGTTATCTTTGAACTTAAAAAATAATTTCAAAATTATAGAAAATTTGCAAAAACAGTGAAAAGAATTCCTGTATACCCAGGTTGTCTAAATGTTAACATTTTATCCTATTTGCATTATAATTCTCCATATTCCTCCCTCCCCTCTCTCTTCTATATCCTTTTTTTTCTATTTTTATGCATGTATATGTGTATGTGTACACCCATTACTTTTCCAATAATTTTATCTCTGAAAAATTTCTAAGAACATACTCTTATATATATAACCTTAGGAAAGTTGTTAAACCCAACAAGTTGACATTGGTATAATTCTATAACCTGCATGGCATTTTCAAAATTTCTCCAGTGAGCTATTAATGTCTTTCACAATAAAACAAAATATTTTTCCTTCTTCAAAATCCAATCCAGTAATTCTTTGCACTTAGTCGTCATGTCTCTAATCTTTCCTCTTTTTTTTTTTTTTTTTTTTTTTTTTTTTTTTTTTTTTTTTTTTTTTTTTTTTTTTTTTTGTGATACTGGGATTGAACCTAGGGGCATTCTACCTCTGAGCTATACCTCTAGCCCTATTTTTATTTTGAAACAGGGTCTTGCTAAGTTGCTGAGTGTCTTGTTAAGTTGCTGAGTGTCTCGTTAAGTGGCCTCAAAACTGTGATCCTCCTGTCTCAGTCTCCCAAGTTCTAGGATTACAGGTATGCATCACTATGCCCTGCTGAGCTCCTCATCTTCCAGTAGGAATTTCCCAAACCTAACACTTTCTTAACTGCTAGTAGACAGTGGAGGAAACGTGGCCATCGAGTGGTCAATTCTGAAAAGAAACCACTTATCCTATATAACAAAGGGACTGATATCTTCCAAAGGAAAAATCTGGCTTCTCTTTAACTTATCAAAATGTGGCAGGGCACTGATGATTTCAAATGCAAATCTTACCTTTAGGCCCGAGAGGCAAAAAGAATGTTATACCCAGTAGATATTTCAGACTGAGTTCTGAGTTCTTTTCTGACAAACACTGTATTATTGTTATTATTATTATTATTATTATTATTATTATTATTTTTGGAGGGGGGATGTATAACTGCTGCAGATTTTCAGGAATTCCTATACACTCTACATTTGGAAGCAAATTTACATACAAGATAATATCTACACTTTCCTCTTCAGACCCAAGAAATAAGTGAACAGCTTTGATGGACTATGCACCATGAATGCAGTGGCCACCTGGAATCTTCACCAACAAGTCCCCATTTTACAGCTGGAGAGACAGACTCCAAGCCCCTAAGGGCTTGGCCACGATTACTTGAGTAATTGAGAGGCAGAAAGGAGATTCAAATTCAGGTATCTTGAGTCCAGCCCAAGTATCCTACTTCCAGGGTATCTCTGTGGTCAAATACATAAAAATGAAAATTAAAAAAAAAAAAACTTGATTTGTGGGTTGATTATATTTCTGTGAGATTATATTTCTGTGTGTTGATTATATTTCCAAGAGAATGGTATAAGTGCAGAGGGAAAAAGATATTAATGGCAGAAGAACTTGGTTGGGAATAGGGGGAAGGGAAGGGAGTTTGACTCATCTTTCTGTTCTACCAAGCAAATGCTTTATTTGATTACTGTTTCCCCCTGGGTTCCATTCCCTTTGTGACTCTATTTTTGGATGTGGGGCACAGAATCCTAGGGGTCAGCTTGGTTAAACAGGAAGCTTATGGCTTCAACGTGACCACCCCTTCCTGCAGCAGGGCAGCTAGGTTCCAGTGAAGAGAATAATTGGGATTGGCTTTTGGAGAACTGGAATTTGGGCGTGGAGTCCCTGGTGATGACCGACTGGGTATTCAGATCTGCACTGACTTGGGGTCTTGCAACCTTAAAGATGGAACCTTCACTGAATGATGGACACTTTAACACAGAAGGGACAATCTAGATAACACTGGGTGACTCTTTGGTACAGGATGCCCTAACCTTGACTATCTGCCATGGAAGCTCCGCATCCTGCAGCCCTCTACCTGCCAAAGCCCCATTAGTGTGCATGGTCCAACCTGGGAGATTCCTGAGGGGCAGCTAGGCTAGGCCCTTACGAACATACTTTGTTCACCCCAGAAGGTTCTGCAGAATGGCACTGCTGTTTCCATTTAAACATCCATGAAGTGAACTTCCCCCTCACTTTTCCCCCCCAGAGTTTTATTTTTAACTAAAGGAGAAGGAAGTTTATACCACGTGGAAGGGTGTTTATTTTTTCAATTTCTGAAGTCCCTGCATCACTGCCTCTGAGTGTATCTTGTAATAGATGGACATGATCACTATTACCAACCCCTGTTAGTGCATATGAGGATTTCAGAAGATTGGATTTACTCTACTCGATATCTTCAGCTCCATATGTCTATGTTGGTGGTTGGGAGACCAGAAGGAACAGAAAGTATGAAGTGGCTAGATCTATTTCTTTTTTCTATAATAATTATTATATTATCATCTACATTAATTGCATTTTCCCCTAGACTTGCCCTCCCTCCCTTCCTTCCTCCCTCCCTCTTTCTTGCTTCCTTTTTTCCTTTTATTTTCTTTTTGGTAGTACTGGGGATCAAACCCAAGGGTGTTCTACCACTAAGCTACACCCCCAGCCCTTTTTATTATTTTTATTTTTAAATTTTGAAATAGGGTCTTGCTAAGTTACCCGGGATGGCCTTGAACTTAAGATCCTCCTGTCTCAGCCTCCAGACGCGCTGGAATTACAGGTTGATCCACAGCACCCAGTTTAGACCTGTATTTCCCTAGAAGTGTGATGCTCTGAGATATGCTCCCCCTGCAGCTAGCTGGGCTGGAGCCCTTATGGAGGAAGGAATCATTGTATCGCAGAGCTGTGAAGAGAAGCTTAAGGATGTGGCGTGCTAGTTTCCTAGCTCACTCTATGTCAGTATAAAGAAGAGAAGTGAATACAAGTAGCAAGGATACTGCAGCGGAGGCAGGAGCACGGGCGGCCGCTCAGCTACCCAGGCAGAATCACTTCTCCTACCCGACCCACCGGAGACTGACATTTAGACAAACTCGTTCCCAGCCACAGCGCCGGGCGCCTGACGTTGCAGGGCACGGCTCTGAAAGGCCTCTGGCATCTGTTTTGTCGAGTCTCGTGCCCACATACTGGGACTGCTTGTTTTCATCCAATAGCAATTAGCACCGTGGTAAATGTCTTGTGCTCTGCGCTAATTCGGAAGAATAAGCATGTCGCACTCTGCCAAGTATTACAGCTAATCACAGAGGGCTCGGGCCACACCTGCCCTTTCGGGCTTTTGTTTTAAAATGAGGGGTTGGTGCAGCCTGAAACACTGCGTGCTCCCCTTGGTTGGGGATAACCATGGAGACCCAGGGGAGGTCTGGAGGGGCCTGTTGCTAACCCTGAGGACCAGCTTCCTGCCAAGGAGGAGGCAAGCAGCAGGGGGCCCAGGCAGTCCCGGGCAGCCAGCACCTGCGAGCCTGGTGGGCCCGGAGAACGCTCCGCGCATGTGCAGAAGCCAGACTTACAGCAATGCACCACAGACCCTTCAGTAACCACGCGGACTCGGAGGATGGAGATAAAGACTTGGGCTGACCATGCTTTCAGGTTGGAAAGTTCTTCGGTTGTTATTTCCTTTGAGCCTCCCCATCTAACCCGTCATCTGTTCTTACTTTAAGAAAGCACACTTTGTTCTAATTTGGCATTTACCATGCAATGATTTTAGTTTTTTTTGTTTTGTTTTTGTTTTTTTTTTTGGTTCTGGGGATTGAACTCAGGGGCATTCTACCTGCAAGCTACACCTCCAGCCCTGTTTTATTTTGAAAAAGGGTCTTGCTAAGTTGCTAAGGCTGGCCTCAAACCTATGGTCCTCCAGTCTTCAGCCTCCCAAGTACTGGAATTACAGGCATGTGCCACTATACCCAGCTAAATTGTCAAATGCAGTCACAGCACTACCACTACAACGGAGGCACAGTACAGCTGTACTATCTCAAAAAATTCCTTCTCGCCTTTTCTTAACAATGTCTTGTCATGGCCTCAGCCTAGGCAGCAGTGGATCTGATTTTTGTTTCATGATTCTGCTTTTTCCAGAATGCCATATTAAGTAGAATTTTTCAGTGTTTTTTTTTTTTTTTTTTTTTTTTTGTTATTATGAGGGTCTCTTTCACTTAGAGAGACCCATCCATACTATCCTGGGTACTAGCACTCAATCCCTCAATCCTTTTTTTTTTTTTTTTGGTACTGGGGATTGAACCCAGGGGCATTCTACCTCCAAGCTACACCCTCAGCCCTCTTTTATTTTTATTTGGAAACAGGGTCTCCCTAGGTTTATGAGAGTTTCACTACTTGCTGAGGCTGTCCTTGAACCTGAGATCCTCCTGTCTCAGCCTCCCAAGTACTGGGATTACAGGAGCATGCCACTATGCCTGGCAACTCACCCTTCTCCTGCTTCAGGAGAGCCTGTGCATGTGTGCTGGGACACGCTAAAACCTGACAGGGTTGACCTGCCCTTAGGAAGGGGTTCTGCCCAGTGGAAGGACTGGGTGCTCTAGAGAGGTCAGCGGCCCCCACCAGGTTGCTCAGTAGTACCCTGTGGGGAGCTTATACAATGCGCATGCCCAGAGCCAGAGGCAGGTTTACCTCAGAACTAAGGAAACACAATGCGCATGCCCAGAGGAGAGGCGGGTTTACCTTGAAATACAAACTTCCTGGCCCTGTTTGTGTTTATGTGGCGCCCTTGGCGCGCAGTAGGGTATTGGGAGTTATTGAGTGTTCGAGGTGGGAAGGGGAGGAAGCCAGGCTGCAATCAAGACCCTCCAGGAAATCTCAGAAGCAAGGGACTTGGGTTTTGGCAATTTGTATGATTTCTTTCCTCCTTTTAAGAAATACTAAATATGGGATCCCACTTCCCCCCTTTTCTTGATGTTGGTGATTTTGTTTTGTTCTGTTTTTCATTAAGAAGTTCTTCCCCAAACTTGGACCTGTCCCTGCTGGCCTTTACTCCAGAGGTTGCGGTTTAATTTGTTTGGGGTGTGGCCTCCGGGAATTGGCATTTTGTAGAGGTAGGCCTTGAATGGAGTGTGCCCTGGGGTTGAGCCACACGGTGACCCACTAATGACCAGCTGTAGGCTACAAGCCATGAATCTGGCCACCTGTGAGCTCTGGTTCTTTTGAGCATCAACTCTTCAAATGGACCATTTCTATTCCTCTGTAAGCCATTCTTCTTGCTTTTAGGTGCCTCCTGTTTCAGTATGCCCCATATGCACTGCCACCCCCTGGGTGAGTCATGCCCAGCTCAATCCTCCCAGTGGCTTCTCCAGGCCCACCGGCTAAGGCTCAGACACCTGCTCTGTAGAGGCAGCTGGGGCAGCTGGCTAGAGCTTGGGCAGACACCCGAGTCCATATCGCAGGCTTTTGAGTCGGAGAGAACTGGATCAGAATCCCACTTCTGACACCAACTAGCTTTGCAACCTGGGCAAGTGACTTCCCTTCCCTGGGCCTCAGTTTCTTCATTTGTAAAAGGAGAGGGACCACAGAGGAGACTAAGTTGCTTTCGAAAGAAGAGGGAAAGAGATGCTTGCGAGGCACCTGCTACAGGCCAGGTGCATGGTAAGCACCCGAGAAAGGGCGGTGTTCCATTCCGGCCCTGCACACCTGTGCCTCTGCAACAATATCACGATCCCCAAAAAGTGAGTGATAGCTAATGTTTATTGAATGTCTGTTTTACAGATAAGCAACCTGTACCCAGAGAGCAACCAGTGAAAGTCACAGAGCCCATGGGGTGCATTCACCTGTGGCACAGTTTTCACCAATCGAAGGCAAAAGTGAGAAAAAGAAGGGCAAGCTAATCATATTTTTTTTAAAGGACTTTTTTTTTTTTTCTTTTATGGTACTGGTGATTAAACCCAGGGGCATGCTATCTCTGAACTATATCCCTAGCCCTTTTTATTTTTTGTTTTGAAACAGGGTCTTGTTAAGTTGCTGAGAGTCTTGCTATGTGGCTGAAGCTGGCCTTAAATCTGCGATCCTCCTGTCTCAGCCTCTCAAGTACTGGGAGGCCTGGTTAGGACTAGCTTGTATTTTGAGACTATAGCCTCTCCCCTTTTTTGGGGGTGGTGGTATTAAATGTCCTTTTGTTAAAGCTTAGTAGTGAAAGTGGATTGTAGGAACTGTTTTATAATATTTAATATCGCAAAATAAGATATTGGAAATCCTATATTTGTCTCTCCCCATATTTTTGGCAAAATGTTAGCAGTTTTTGAAGTGAAAAAGTCAGAGACCTGTTATTTCAAAGAACATCTGTGAATAAAACAATGCTCAATCTGTATTTGTTAAATCAATAGATATGACACTTTGTGTTATCTTCTGATGCAAACACGTCATCAATGGAAGAGAGTAAGAAAAAGTTGTCAGCTTCTAATTAAACTTCTTCCACCTATATTTACTGAACATCTAATTTGTACTAAGCATTGAGCTGGAGTCTAAGAACATGAAGCAAATAAAATATAATCACTGCCAGTAGTGGTGCTCACACCTCTACTCCCAGTACGTGGGAGGCTGAGACAAGAGGATTGCAGGTTCAAGACCAACCTTGGCAACGTAGTGACACCCTCAGTAACTTAGTGAGACCCTGTCTCAAAATAGAAAATAGGGCTGGGGGTGTAGCTCAGAGGTAGAATGCCCCTGGGTTCAATCCCTGATAACACAAAGTAAATAGATAAACAAACAAACAAAGAAATAGCAAATACACAATCACTGCCTTAGATGAGCTTAAAGTAATTCCCAACAGTTAGTTTAGGAGAAATAAAAAGCAACATATCTACTAGAAAGAATTTTATCATGTGGTTAGAAAATTTACCTTAAAAACAAGAAGTCATAAAATGAAAATAAATTCCCATAACTCTCAGTAGGCCATCTCCGTGTGTCTGTTTGGAAACATTTTCCATGCATATCCTATCCAAACTTATATATACAACACATTTAATACAATATACAGAAACCATCCTCTTCTTTCTTTTTTTTCCTTCCTTCCTGCCTGCCTGTCTTCTCTCTCTCTCTCTCCCTCCTCCCTCCCTGTTTTATTTATTTCTCTCTCATAGCATTCATGCAAATACACATTTTTCTACACTTTGTGTTTTTCACTTGACATTACATCCTGGGCATGTTTCCTTATCTATTCATTCAGCTCTTTCTTTTTAAAGGCCACATACTATTCCATCAGGGAACCCAGAATACTTTTTTAAATCAGTCTTCCACTTGCCAGATATTTAAATTTTTTGTCCATTTAAAAAATAATGCTGTAATAAGTGTGTCTCTGTGTTTAAGTATATATATCTGTGTGTGCATGTGTACATATATATGTATATGTATGTGTATGCATATGTATACATATATATGAATATATATGCATATACACATATATACTTCACTTGTATATATACAAGGCATATCTGTAAATTCCTACAAGTGGAATACTGGATAAAAGAATATATGTATTTAAGCTGGAAGTGGTGGCTTATGCCTGTAGTGGTGGTGCATGCCTGTAATCCCAGTACTTGGATGGCTGAGACAGGAGGATAACAGGTTCAAGGCCAACCTCAGCAGCTTAGTGAGGCCCTCAGAAATTTAGTGAGACCCAGTTTCAAAACAAAAAATAAAATAGGGCTGGGGATTTAGCTCAGATTCCTGGTACCACATGTACAGAAAAAGAATATATATATATATATATATATATATAATATTTATATAGTTGTTACCAATTTGTCTCTCCCAAATTACATTCTTTGTATTCCTACAAAGAATGGTGATATGATACTATGCCAGGAATTTATATTCTCAAACTTTTGCATTTTTGCCAATACAATGTTGAATTTTGATACCATATTGATGTTTTACATTTTTTACTTTTTTTTGACTCTTACAAATACCTTATTCTTACAACAGAAATAAAATGTGAATTGCACTTCATTCTATTTCTTGCTTTTGTGTTGGGTTGTTCAGCTTTATTGGCTTGTATGTAGTCAACTGTATCACTTTTCTTTTGTGGCTTCTGATCTTTCTGTTGTGTTTTTAGACCCACTTCAGGATCCCAGGTTCATCTGGGTTTTCTCCTACAACTCTTATGCTTTTTGTTCCTTCAAAGTCTTTGATCCATCTGGAATATATTTAGGTTTATTGATGCCACTTTATTTTCTTTTCAAACATTTAGCCAGGTGTTTTGTACTATTCATTAAGTAATCCATCTATTCTTTACCGACTTGATACACTAGCTTTATTTCATGGTTAGGTCTATTTCTGGATTCTATCTTGATTCTATCCATCTGTCTATTTCTTCAGCAGTACCAAATTGCTCTAATTATTGTTGCTCCTTAATCTGTTTTGATAATCTGATAGGGATAATTTACTCCATTACTCTTCCCTACCCCTCCCTGAAGTTTCCTAGCGATTATATATTTATGTCACAATAATTACCAGTATCATTTTCTTAATTTTCTCTACCCAAAGAAAATGACTCTAATGGAATGCTTGTAAGGAGGATGTTCACTGTGCATTTTTGATAGGTACCTTTATTGGTTTAAGAAACTTCCATATGTCTAGGATGCTAAGAATTTTTGTACTGAATAAGAATTCATTTTAATTGGATGATTTTTCTCTATAGCAAATGGTGCTTTCCTTTCTTCTGTTAACATGAGATCATATTACTTATATTCTAAATGTAAACCATCTTTGTACTCGTGAAATTAACTTTTGTTTATGTGCATTTTGTGTGTGTGTGTGTGTGTGTGTGTGTGTGAGAAATTTTAGGGATTGAACCCAGGGGCATTCTACCTCTGAGCTACACCCCCAGCCCTATTTTATTTCTTACTTTGAAACAAGATCTCACTAAGTTGCTGAGGCTAGCTTGAAACCTGTGATCCTTCTATCTCAACCTCCCGAGTACTGGGATAATAGGCATGTACCACCATGCCTGGTATTATATGCATTTTTATAGTTCATATACTGCTGAATTTGATTTGCTCATTTTGTTTGTTTGTTTAGGACTCTTGAGTCTAGGTTTATAAATGAGGTTGGTTTCTACCAACCTTTCCTTGTTTGGTCTTGCCAGATTTGGGATCTGCCTCCTAAATATGAATTAGGTGACATTTTCCTTTTTCTGTTCTCTGAAGTAGACTGAGATTTTCCAGGTCCTTAAATATTCACACACTTTTGTAAACCTTTTCAAATTTATTATATTTTGCAGTGGGAGATTTAATTATACATTCAATTTTAAAATTCTTAACATTTCCATTCCTTCTGGAAACAATGTACTTTACATTTTCCCCCCCAGACAACTATACATTTCTTCTATGTTTCAAATTTGTTGACTTAAAATTATGACAACTAGAATTTTTAATTTATGTATAGCTAAGTCCTTTTAAATTCCTAATCTTTGTTTTTCAAATTGTTATTTACTGATTTTGATTATTAATTTTTCTATGCAAAATTAATTTCTCTAGTGTTTCAAACAACCAATTTTTGGTTATGTTGTAATGTATAGAGTGTATATCTGTTATTTTAGAAATGATCCTTTAAAAAGTAATTATATACAGTATTTCTATCATGCTCCTGAGCATAACAACATACTCCATCCTTTGAAATCTTCTCTTCTCTTCTCTAGCTTGACATTGTTTACTGGAATTTTAATTTTAAGTCACAAAATTGTTTTAAAAAGTAAATAAGTTAAAATTTAATGACATCTTTTTTTTCCTTACTAGTTTTTCTGAATATTCTCTAGTTTTAGTTTCTATTAATAGATCTCTAAGTGAAGCTCTGAGGAGGTTAAATAACCAATATATATAACTAAAAAGAAATTTATTTTCCTCTTAGTTTTAAAAATAGTTTGGGTATTAAAGTGTGTGTGTGTGTGTGTGTGTGTGTGTGTGTGTGTGTGTGTGTGTGTATGTATTTTTTTTTTAACTGGGAATTGAACCCAAGGGCATACCTCCAAGCTACACTTCCAACCTTTTATATTTTTTTGTTTTGAAAAAGGGTCTCAATAGGTTGCTGAGAATCTTGCTATTTGCTGAGGCTATCCTCAAACCTGGCTCAACCTCCCAAGTACTCCGATTATAGGTGTGTGCCACCACACCCAGTTAAAGTATATGTTGACAGTTAAGTTTTTTAGTACTCTAATCATCTATCTCTGGCATCTATTGCTGCCCAGAAGTCTGCAGTTAATCTAATTTTCATTTCTTTAAAAAAGAACCTATCTTTCTCTCTACCAGTGTCACAGTGTTTTGGTGGTTTCATTATTATGTGTCTGTTGTGGAATTATTTGTATTTAGCTTCCTCCATATGTAGAGTGACTTGATATAAGAAATTAAAATTTTAATTCTATAAACCTCACCATTGTTCTGTTCTCTTTTTCTGAAATTCTTGCTAGACATATGTTGGTGCTTCATACTGTATCTTTAGAAATCATTAATCATGTATGCATGTGGGTGTATTGTGTGTACCAAGAAGAGAGAACATTTTGACAAGGACTTTTTAATTCTTGATTTTCAAGATTGTTAATTGGTTCTTTTTTTACATACCCAATTGTTTTTGTTTTATCTACACCTATTTCTAGATAATGGCTTGAATTCAGTTTTTCTCTCTCGTTTTGGTACTGGGGATTGAACCCAAGGGCATTCTACTACTGAGCTACACTCTCAGTTCTATCTACTTTTTATTTTGAAATGGGTTCTCACTAAATGACCACACACTGCTGGCCTTGAACCTGTTGATTCTCCTGTCTTAGCCTCCCAAGTACTGAGATTACAGGAGTATACCACCTTGCCTGGCTGGCAAGGCTCTCCTTTTGATTCCAGGGCAATTACAGGTCTGATCTAGGAGGTCTTATACTTATTTTTCAGATTTCCCTACTTTCTGATGCTTATTTTATCTGCATTTTGTCTCTCCAAATCCCTGTGCCTGGCTAGATCCGTTTTAATGGATATAATTCCTTACTAATCTTTGAACATCTTAAACACGTGAACCCAAATTCTTCATCGGACCATATTTTTTAAATTTTGAAACAGGGTCTCCCTAAGTTGCTAAAAGCCTTGCTAAGTTGCCAAGGTTGGCCTTGAACTTGCAATCCTCCTATCTCATTCGCCCAAGCCCTGGGATTACGGGCATGCACCACCATGCCTGGCTTGGTAGGTTTATTTTCAATATAAGGTTTTTGGACTTTCTATTTCTGTAAGCTCACATTTCTGCCTAAATTTGTGACTTTCTACCCTGCTCTTAGACCATCAGGCTGGAAGCAAGGTGATAATAGCAATCTGGCACATGTGTTCCGCTGCCACTCTGGAATACTGCAGGTCCAGTCACCAAGGCTGCAGGTACTTCTCCTTGTTTGTCAACCATGCTTTCCATATCTTGGGAAGCTCTATCTCTAGGCTGCTCTATCTCTAGGTCAGACTTCTATTTTAAGTTTTTTTTTTCTTGTTTTTAACCCTGGCCTAGCTTCTAAATTCAAGCAAATAGGAGCACAGACCCTGCTAATTTCCCATTTTGCATGAAGTACTTTTAGTTTCCAGTGCCCCCTAGGAGCCCAATTCTAGGCCGCCACTGCCTGTTTCTGGTGGAGAGTCTGGTAGGTCCATGGGCTTTAGCCCCAGTCATTACTTTGTATTTCTGTTCCATGGTGCATTTATCATTCTTCCAAGTCCAGCTATATTGTGAGGTGCCTCTTCTGATATTTGACATGTTGGGGCAGAAGGAGGTGAGTCAATGTGTGAATATACCATCTTGAAATTTGTGTATCCATCCATCCATCCATCCATCCATCCATCCATCCATCCATCCATCCATCCCTCCCTCCATCCACCCAATCTCTAAAAGCATAATTATGTCTTGCCAAAGCTTCAGGTTGTCATGGTTGCTGGGTACCCAGGAACAAGTTTACATGGTCATCTCTCACTGGGGAACTTTTTGGAAGTTTGTTTCTGCAACTAGAATCTCCAGTTTGTTAAACTTCCCCTGTATAATCAAGACTTTCACTTTATGCTTTTGCCCAGAAATATAGTGAGACTTTTGGAGCCTTTAGTCTATAGGTAATATTCTTTGCCTGACATCTAATTCTGAAGTTAGTGAGAATAATGAGTGTGGGGTGGGACAGGGGAAAGATGATATTGGAGACTTACAAGATGAAGCTTCTAGACTGTCTTGTCTACCTTTCTGTCTACCTACCTACCTATCATCTCTCTCTTTCTTCTATTTTAAAGTTTATTTATTTTGGTGGGTACTAGAGATTGAATTAAGGGGCTTCTGCCTCTGAGATATACTCCCCCCCCCCTTTTTTTTTTTAAAAAAGAGTCTCACTAAGTTGCTGAGGCTGGCCTCAAATCCACATTCCTCCTGACTTAGTCTCCCAAATATATGATTACAGGCACGTGCACAGCACCTGACTCAGGTTATATTTTTTAAGCTCTTTTTTTCTAGAATAGCAGATTGTGTAATATCTATGCTGTAACTTAGATGTTTGTGTTGTTTAACTTAGGAAACTGGACACTGGAGTGGTAATTGTTTTTCCATGTTGCATTTCTTACAGTATTATTACTTATGTGTTGCAGGTTTGCCTATTATTAAAATAAGTAAAATGTAAGGAATTATACCTTCTTCATTCCTGTAGTTCTTATCACATTCATATTCTCTCTCTCTCTCTCTCTCTCTCTCTCTCTCTCTCTCTCTCTCTTTCTCTCTCTGTATATATGAAGTACACAACATAAGCTTCTGATATACTTATTTATTTAGAGTAAAATGATTTCTTTGGTATTAGAGATTGAACTCAGGCATTCTACCTCTGAGCTACATCCTCAGCCCTTTATATATATTTGAATATATTTGTCTTGCTAGGTTGCTGAGAGTCTCATTAAGTTACTAAGGCTGTCCTCGAGTCCCCGATCTTCCTGCCTCAGCCTCCCAAGTACTTGGATGACAGGTGTGTGCCACAACACCCTGGCTGGCTCTTGGTTCTTCAATGCGAAACAATCTTGTCACATCTCTGCTGTGGTTATTTCCTTATTTTTCCATATTTCAAAAGTAGAAAATTCTTTCATACTCTTACGGGGGAATCACTGAAGGTAAATGCCACATTTTTCATGAATGAAAGAAATCTTTGTTTATTTCAGGGGAAAGGATATTTTGGGCATGACACAAATTCTCCATCAGATGGGGAAGTTGAGGCTACTCAGAAACTGGTAAGTCCTACCACTCTCCTTTCTTTCTTCTGAGGTTTCAGAACGGGTCAGATATGTATAAAAGCCTGAGCTTTTAAACAGAGGGATTGTATAGAAACTGAGCAATTGGGTAAATTAACAGTATATTTTGGGGGATCCTGAATTGCTTGCATTAAACACCTCGGTAAGTTCCTTAAGATGAGCGCCCACGCCCCATGCTCTTAATTTTTCTCAAAAGGACTTGCTAAGGGCTTGACAAACACTTGCTAAGTTGATTTACAAAACGCGGTTGGCACAATCTCTGCATTTTAATCATGACAAATCTCAGGGCTGACAAACTGCATGTTGATGTCCTTGTTTTCTATCTAATGAAAATATTTAATTTTCAGAATGAACTGAAAGTCACCCTGGCTCTACTTAATACCAACCTCGCCTAGGATGACAAATCATTCTTAAAGGCAATGCGGTGAGTCTGGAGTCCCCGAGCAAGGCCAGCGGCTCGGACTTGTAGTTCCAGGTGCCAGCCTATTTGTCTTTCTTACTGGGTACGGGAAATCTTTATTAAACCCCCAAAGTATCGAAGTGTTTTCCTTAGGGTCTGCTGTTTAGAGAGGAGAATAACTCTCCAAACTGTCAGATGAATTAAACTTTTATGACTTTGTAGTGAAAGTCCTTCTATCCACAGGTCACCAACCCACCTAATAAAAGCTAGGGGAGCCATGGCCAATGATTTCCTGATTCTCTCTCTTGGAATTCGTCCTCCTTGCTTTTGGCTGGTGTATGTTAGGGTCAGATACAGAATGTCCCCAGAAGAGCTCAGGGTTGATATACTTAAGTCATAAGGATTGTAATCTCATCAGTAAATATAGTTATTGTAATGGATTTATATGGGTGATAACCAGCCCATGGGGTCTGGTGTGGTCTTACACTTGTGCTTGTGTCTTTGAATCCCTTTGCATGGTGTGTGTGTGTGTGTCTCTCTCTCTCTCTTTCTCTCTTTCTCTCTCTCTCTCTCTCTCTCTCGCTTCTGGCCTCCATGAAATGAGAGCAGAGCTTTGTACGCTCTCTTTCTCTCTGCTTTCTGCCACGATCCCCTGAGCTCCAGGCCCTGGCCTCATGTGGACTGAACCCAGAATCTCCAAAAAAACTATGAACAAATACATCTTCTTTCCTCTAAGTTGTTTGGTCAGTTGTTTGCATCATAGCAATGATAGTGTTGACTGAGACAGTGTCCAAAAGAAAACATGCTGGGGTGCCTTCTTCTTTCCTGTTAATGTGGCAAATGATCGTTTAAAACTCAAGGAAGACATTTCTCACAATGAGTCATAATGAAAATGTGAGTCTTGATAATGTACTTGCTTCAAATAAAGTTTCTGCTGTTGGTGCTGGTGTTAGGAATTTCCTGTTAAGCATCTTTATCATTATCTTGTTATGAGGATAGTATTAGACAGTCAAAATGGAGAGCCAACCCCAGCATGCTTGTTCTGGGCAAAGTATTTATAATGATGGAGGAAAAGATCTGGGATTGCTTGCTCAAAGGACAACTTCCAAGAATGTTCGCCTCTCTTCTCTTTTTTCCCCTCCTCCTTCCAAGTGAGAGGCAGGCCCACTCCTCTTGGTTGAGTATAATACAACTTCCTTTGGTGTCCTAACCTCCTGTCTATGTGTTCCAATTGTAATCTTTACAAATGAAGATGCTAGTCATTTTATCTTACAGGCTTTTCCCCCACCTAAGAGTTAATTCATTTTATATGAGTTTTCAGCTAGAAGATCCCAATGAAATCAGCCAAAGGCATTGAGTTTTCCCTCCAAGGAGGTTTCAGAAAACCCAGTGTCCAGATAGCAATCAGGATTTTGTTGTTAGACACTCCAAAGATGCATATATCTGTCATAAATAAGCTCATTGGATGTTTTATTCTACTAGGGGTCAGTAGTACACAATGAATTTATAGTTTTTCATGTATTAGGATTCTCAAAGTGATACACTATATTATGGTTATAGAAAAAGAGAACAGGAAGTATTTTAAGATAATAATGTTTCAACTTTAATAATGTACAGAGCTAGGTATGGTGGCACATGCCTATAATTCCAGTACTTGAGAGCTGAGACAGGAGGATCATAGATTCAAGGACAGCCTCAGCAACTTAGTGAGACCCTGTTTGAAAATAAAAAGGAAATAGGGATGGGGGTATAGCTCAGAGGTAGAATGTCCTTGGGTTGAATCCAATCCCCAGTACCACAAAAAAGGAAAACAGTAATTTATAGTAATGAGCTACTCAATGGAAATGACCACGAGCTCTCTAATGTATTAATATTGACTGCATCTCTCATGATCTTACATGGCATAGTAAAGACAACCAGATCTTTTTGTTCATATATTTTTGGATCTTTGTCAACAATGGTATGACTCCTATAGTTAGAAGCTCAGTAGCCACTGGAAACTCTCTCTCAAGCAGACTAGGCTCCAGACATGAGGACATGTAGCTACAGCTTGATAGAGGTTGCAGGAAGCAGTAAACCAGCTTCTTGAAGAACAGAGTTCTGTGCCAGAGCCAAAGGAGCAGTCGTCAGCACCACAAATAAGGTAAAGCAATGAAATGAAAAGTAACTGCAATGAAATAAAAAGTACCTAAGATGCTCCTACAATCTACTGATAACAACTACACAAGTTAGAAAGGCTTGTGAGAGACAGACACAGCCCAGTGGAACAGAAGAAGGAGCCTGTGAATAAACTCATGTATCTCTGTGTGATCAACTAAATTTCAACAAGGGCACCAAGATACAAAAGGAAAAAGGAGAGTTTCTTCAATCAATGGTGTTGGGGAAACAGATATCCATACAAGAATATCTATACAAGAATAAAACTGGAGCCTTGTCTTACACCACACAGAAAAATAAATCCCAAATGGGTTAAAACTTAAATGTCAGACCTGAAAACCTGAACTCCTAGAAGAAAACATTTGGAAAAAGTTTGGCAATGATTTTCTGATTATTCCACATACATACAAAAAGTACAGGCAATAAAATAAAAATAAACAAAGGGGATTAGGAAGCTTCAATGTGGCAAAAGAAATTACCCACAAAAGGCAGCCTGGCTAATGAGAGGAAATATTCACAAGCCATATATCTGATAGTGGATTAATATGCAAGATGCACAGGGGCTTCATACAACTAGATAGCAAACCCCCCCTGAATAACCCAATTAAAACATAGCCAAAGGATCTAAATAGATACTCTTCCAAAGAAGAAATACAGATGGCTGAAGGATGTGTTAAAAGGAGCTCAAAATCACAAATCATCAGTGAAATGCAAATCAAAATCACAAGGAGATATCCCCTCTTACCTATCAGAATGCTTCATATTAAAAAAACCAAAAGATGGGTGTTGGCAAGGATGTGGAGGAAAAAGAAACTCCATATACTTCTGGTGATAATGTAAGTCACAATATGGAGGTTCCTCAAACAATTAAAAATAGAACTTCCATAAGGTCCAACCATCTTATTTCTGGGTCTCTAGGCACTGAGATCAGTGTTCTGAAGAGACATCTGCCTTCCCATACTGCAGCATCATTCTCAATGGCTAGGATATGGAGGACAACCTAAATATCTACGGGTGGGGGAATAGATAAAGAAATTGTGGTGTATATACACAATAGGATATTATTGAGCCCTAAAAAAGAAGGAAATCCTGCTATCTGTGACAACATGGATGGACCCGATGGATAGTATAATTAAGTAAAATATGGCAGACACAGAAAGGCAAATGCTGCATGAATTCACTTATATATGGAATCTAAAATACTCAAGTTCATAGAGGTGGAGAGTAGCCTGGTGGTTGCCAGGGACTACAGGGAGGAAGGCTGGGGAGGTGACGGTTTAAAGGGTACATGCTTCAGCACAGGGCCAATAGCTAACAATACTGTATTGTCTACTTGAAATTGCTAAGAGGCAGCCGGGCGTGGTGGCGCACGCTTGTAATCCCAGCATTCGGGAGGCTGAGACCGGAGGATTGAGGCCAGCCTCAGCTACCTAGTGAGGCACTCTGCAACTTAGTGAGACTCAGTTTCAAAATAAAGAATAAAAAATAGGGCTGGGGGTATAGCTCGGAGGTAGAATGCCCCTGAGTTCAACCCCCAGTACCGCAAAAGAAAAAGAAATTGCTAAGAGGCTAGATCATGTGTTAAGTGTTCTTAATGAAATAGAGAGAAATAACAGCAATAATAATTATAAATGGGTGGAGAAGAAACTTTGGGAGGTGATAACTATGTCTGTAGCCTTGATGGTGAGCATGGTTTTATGGGTATACATTTATCCTCCAACTCATTGGGATGCATACATTATATGTGTACAGCTTTTTATATGTCAACCATATCTCCCTAAAAGACAAAGGAGGGCTGATGGCATGCACACTAATCTGAGAATATAAATGTTAGAGCACTAGGGAGTCAAAGAAGCATTCCATCTGATTAGTTGGCCTGATTTTGGGCCAGAGATAGGGAAGACACCTTTAGAGACAGGCAAATGAGAATCTAACAAAATGGTACCTCCTAGAGATCCAGCAGATATACCCAAATGAATACCTAACATGAAAAAAAAAAAAACTGATGACAAATTTAAAGGACATTTCTGAGGTCCCTGCATTGTGTTTGTGTGTGTGTGTATGTGTGTGTGTGTGTGTGTGTGTGTCTTCTATTTTTCTAGATATTTGCCTGTAAAACTGAGGAACCTCTCCCTTTGTATGCCCTCAATTTGAGGGTTGCATTCTTTCCCCCAGTAATGTAGCCATTTCTTCTAGGTCTATCGGTATACGTTGTTTTGATAAAGCCAAAAGGATTTTCCATCTCCTTTGCTGGTGATTTGCATATTCTGCGTAGAAGTCTAAATAAATTTTCTTCTGCTTTCAAAGTTAATTTTTTAAAGACAGAATATAGATTAAGGTTAGTCATCAATTAGTCTATTTTTAATTGGCAATACTGTTATTTATTTTAGGGAACCCTGCTGGCTACTCTGTCTTTGAAAAAACTCCTTTGTGGTGTGGGTTCTCTGCTTCAGGAACCTCAATTGTCTTTCTGTTGGGTTCCTTTTGGACTCTCCTCCACCTTGGTTATATTTTCTATATTGCCTTGTCTTTTTCCCCTCCATGCTCACCACAATTAATTTTAAGCCTTTTCTTTATATCAGAAGTTCATTTTAGTGAGTCACCTTTTGGTCTTTGCCATTTTACTTTATCTGTGAATTTGATCACAATGTTTTTGTCTCAACTTTCTTATTTAACTTTGCAGTCTCTCTTTTCTTCTTGTTTCACTGTTTTAGGATCATTGATCGCCTTTAAAAATATGTTATTGTATTCTTTAACAATGTGATGTAGTTACATAGGATTGTCTTTTTTTTTCCCTGCCTTATCCATGCCCCCCCTCAGCGCAAGTCTTTCATTTTAGTGTTTTGTTTCATTCATTCAATACCAATTTAATAAATGTCTAAGTGTCTGTTATATACAAAGATCTATTCTTTTTTTTTTTTTTTTTTTTTTTTTGGTGGTACTGGGGATTGAACCCAGGGGTGTTCTACCGCTGAGCTACACTCTCAGCCCTCTATTTTTTTTTTTCTGTTTTTTGCTTTTTATTTTGAAACAGGATCTCATTAAATTGCTGAGGGTCTTGCCAAGTTACTGAGGCTAGTCTAGAACCTGTGATCTTCCTGTCTCAGCCTTCCGAGTACTAGGAATACAGATGTGCAGCACCACATGTGGCTAGGATCTATTTTTAATGCTAATGAAAGACCTGTCAGTGAAACCAGGTTCCTGCCTTCCTAGATGTTACATTGCAGACACAAATGTCATAAAACGAATAAATAAATACATAATAGAATATAAAAAACTTTACTTTTCCCATAAAGGGCCAGACTGTGACTATTTTGGGTTTGTGGACTATCTGTCTTCTGTCTCAACTGTCTGACTCTGCTGTTGTCATGCAAAAGTGGCTATAGACAGAGATCACCTTATAAGTGTTGCTGTGTTCCAATAAAGCCTTGCTGGTGCAGGGCAGGCATTTTCTGACATTAGTCTCACCCTCTCTTTGGTACTGCTTCCTGAGGTCATTTGACTTAGCTACATTGCAACAATGAGGCATGAGGTCCTGGGTGGACGAGGGAAGAGACAAGGAGTGGATGACTAGCCTTCAAGGAGAGTAGTAATGAGAAAGATCCATGAGGGGTTCTGCAGGTGCTGAGCCCTGCCCTTCGCACACAGTTATGTCAAGATGGAGGGGAAGGCGTCCTCTTGGCCACTTCTGGCCGTGACTCATTTCCAGTTGCCAGTGTGAAAGGGCTTAAAGACTGGAATCCAACACAGGCCTCTTCTTATAACTCTTCAGGTCTGCAATTGGGGTGACTTGTTGATGAATGGAGGCCCAGAAATGGAACCACCATAGGATCCAGCTCTGCCACTCCTGGGTACCCTTTCCAAAGGAATTGGAAAGGACTCAGAATATTATAGTGATACATCATGTCCATGTCTAACGGCAGCACAATTCACAATAGCCAAAGTATGGAACCAGCTTCGGTAACTGTCACAGATGAACGGATTACAAAAATATGGGATTCTACACTGGAGTTCTACTCAGCAATAAAGGAGAGCGAAATTATGTCATTTGCAAGAAAACGATGGATCTAGAGAAGATTGGGCTAAGTGAGATTAGTCAGTCACAGAAAGTGAAGGGCCATATGTTTTCTCTCATATGTAGAAACTAGGGAGAACTGGGGATACAAGAGGGACTTCAGATAAAGAGGATAAACCCCAGTGGAGTGATGGAGGGGGTGTAGGGGAGGGTGGTGGTGGGAGGGAAGGGGAATTAATGAAGGAAACCCTTCCACTGATACAATGTCCGTATCCAAATTGTCAACGCCAATCTTCATATCATGTGTGGGGAAGGGGAGGAGGTGGTGTCAGAGCAGGGTGGGGGCTGGAGCTTACCACGTGCTGTGTACATGTATGTCCCTGTCACTCTGAACCTCATTACGATGTGAGATTACAATGCACCAATAAAAGCATGCATATATATATATATATATATATATATATATATATATATGCTTATAAAAATGGAGGCACAGAGAATAAGAGAACATAGGTACCCTCCAAGAAGCTCCCTAAAGGAGTAAGAGGCCAGAGGCTCATTGTAATGACACCTGCTGAGTTAGTATTTCTTCTATGGCTTGATTTCTTAGACTTTAAGCATTTGACTGCCAGCTTATTTTCCTAGGCCACTAAAACACTCTTAAAATACATTTAGAAATTCTTATTAAAGAGCCACTTGTAAAAGCAGATGCAAATAGACAAAGAGAAGAAAATAGAAATGATTCTTAATCCCTCCTTCTGAAATAACCCATGTTAATACTTGGAGGTATGTTCTTCCCAACCATTTTCTGTAAGTATAAATCTACGTCAAATATTACTGTATGTTAAGTTTATTATGGAATACGACATTAAAATAAGCTCATTATTGGATATCTAACATACTACATCTCTCAATATGCAGTACACAATAGGAAAGGCAATATATAAGAGAAATGGAATGCACTTAAGTTGGTCTGTTTTGTAACCTGCTTTTTGCCTTTACTAATATAACATAAAACCTTTTTCAAGTCTCTAAATGTCCCTTTGGCAATGGTTGCGTAGTATTCCACTACTCAGATGTACCATGTTTCGTAAAAGAATCTCTCACTGGGAGTTTCTTTTGCTTCGATTCTTTTCTCCAGTACTAAGAACAACACTTCCAAAATGAATAGCCTCTTATCTAAATGTAAGTGTATATTCTTTTCTTCTCGGGCCTGCCCTTTGCTCTAGAATTCTTCTTTCTAAATATACTTTGCCTTGTCTGAGCGTTGGTTTTATTTTTGTGGTGGACAATTGGTGGCCACACAAGGAATTCTGGCCCCTTCGGCCAGTTTGGTTTGGGTGGGAGGAGGTGGAGGCATCAACCCTGGAGCAGGATGAGGAGAGCGATGCTCTGCCCGATGTGGTACCCACAAGGAGATGAGACCCACGGAGCTACTTGAAGAGATTAAGGAATCCAGTCAAGGGTAATTGTGAGAGCCAGAAATCCCATTGTGGCCATAACTACCTAACACCGGGAGGGCTCCATTAAACCATTAAATACTAAAATGGGCCTGAAAAAAATCCAAAGGGTGTCGCCAGCTGACAAAGGGCACAAAATTCATAGTGCGGGTTGACATTTAGCCCTTAACGTACCATGACAGCATCAGTCTCCGTGGGGTATGTCAGAACGGGGGAGCGGACGGAACTCTCTTCTTGCCGTCAAAGTGGCTCTGCCTTATGCAATAATATTGCAGAAACCTTGGCGTGGAGACCATACAATGCATTTTTTTTTTTTTTTTGACATATGATGCCTGGGCTGGTCAAGTCCATCAGGGAGATATATACAGAGACGGGTGGAGCATTCACATCTTATTCATATTTATACTTTCTATGTAAGCCCCCTGTTATTTCCCTGAGACTCCAGGATACAGCAGACTCTGGGGAAATAAGTATTGTAAAGTTGGCAGGTAGAAGGGGTTTTGGGCTGTTGTTTTTCAAACATATTACACATATTTTTACATTATTAAAAACACACGCACACGCACAACACCATTTCCCCAGAAGCCTCTTCGGCTGACTCGTGTCAAGCCTAGTGATTTATAAGATTGTTTGCATATATTATATTTTAAAACACATATTGCTTTTGTAAAATGTGTATTTATTATACATTTTGGAATTCATAATAGGTGCCGGAAAAGCTCCTCTGCCTTGCTGGTTCTGAGATGGTCTGTCACAAAAATACATTTCTGGGAGGGACAAATGTTTCAGATGGAGCCAAGAAATTCTTCTGTAGTGCCTCTCTTTCTCTCTCTCTCTCTCTCTCTCACACACACACACACACACACACACACACACACACACACCCTTATTCTCTCTCCTTCTATGTGTCACGACGCACAAATAAATAACAAAGCCAGCAATAGAACAACAGCTCCAGAAGAACACGCTGTTTGGAACAGATCTTTCTTTTTAAAACCATGCAAAAATCGTCAGGCGAGGTAACCCCTTGAAAAGCTGCCACAGAGAACTCTATAGATTGGGTTACCCCCAAATTAGGAAAGGGCTCTGTGAATGTCTGTAAAGTGTGTGCTTCAGATGCCCCACGCCATGACCCCGAGCCCAGGAGTGGAATCTGCAATCACGTTGTGCGGCTGGTGAGAGTGCCGGGGCTCAGGCACCAGGCTCCGGCGCATTCCGCAAAGACAACCCGGTTCCCAGCGGTCTCAGTCTACTGTTCCTCTCCTCGCCTCCCTCTCGTAGGACCAAGAGCATTCCGTGGAGCATCTGTGTGGCAGAGATGGACTGCCTGTGCCCCCATTAAGGCTCTGACCCTGCACATTTGCTCTTAGTTGTTCGATCTCAGTGGGGAGCTGAGGAGGAGGATGGGGGTCTGGCTCTTTATCAGCGTGGCTGTCCACATCTCCTGCCCACCGCCCCGTGGAGCAGGAGAGAAGGGCAGCCAGGCGGGCAGGAAGGAGACGGGAGAGGAGGCTTAGATGGCATCCAGTTCATTTCCTAACTGTGAATCTAGCCGGGGGAATCTGGGCCCTGGTCCCAGACAGAAGCTGGGCTCAGCATTCTTCCACATGATTCTATTTCTCCATCCTGTCCCGTTAGCATAGAAGAAAAAAAAAAAAAAAAAAATGAGCGCAGGTGCTGAGACCTTGCTGACGCACACTGACAGGGCAGACAGGATGGCTCCCTGGAGCGCCTCCCGTGCTCATGGCCGAAGGTGCTTTTCCTCACCTAGGAAAGATGGGAACCAGCTTGAAAACACAAAAAGGCTGCGGGTCCAGGCTCTGGGGCTCAGCCCCGCGTAAGCTGCTGGCCAGATGTGCCTACTGAGCTGCTGTGCCTGCCGTCTGCAGCAGAGATGGATTTCTTTAGCGTTCATGTTATCAAACCTTCGTGCGCTGTCACTCCCTAACTCAGTTTCCCCCGCAGATGTCTGGGACCGTGCCGTCTGAGGCTTTTGTAGCAGCTGCTTGCCTCTGCCGTACACAAAAGGCGGCTGCCGAGAGCCAAGATTATGTCTTCAGTGTGTTCCGGGCACACGCAGTGCGTATATCTTCAGTAAATAACCGCCCGTTTTCACATGGATTATTTAGAATTTCTGATGAAACTGCAGAAATGTCAATGCGGGGTGCGAGCCACCAATCAGAGGGCGGCTCCGCGACCTCTGTCTTCTCCAGCCCGTCTGCTATTATCTTCAAGAAGGAAAAAAAAAATCCTCCTTGTCTCTTGTTATACCTTTTTTTTTTATGATCTAGGATGCTGTTAATAACGACTTTGTGTTACATAAAACAGATACATTAATGTCACCAAGTCCCCAAAGTACTGAATCAAGCTGGGTCCTTCAGACAGGAGGCATGGTGGATGAACCGGAGGCAAAGACTAAAGAGGGGAGCCTCTCTCACAATGGGAGCCAGGTGCTGGATCGCTGGCCCCATCCCCTGTGAAGTGGAATAGTTAAAGAGCCATGTGGCAAGGAGGAAGATAGGGGTGTCTGGCTGAACCAACTCTCCAAAGGGGAACAAACCTGCGTCTAGTTTGAGTTGGTGATTTAAAGCTCCTTGGACCTGATTATACAGGTGTGGCCCATCCCAGCTCTTCAGAGCAAAGAGGGAGAAAGGAACATGAGGTTCCTTCACCAGCAATTATTCCACCCTTTTGGTGGAAATGTATGGGGGTGATTAAAAAAATTTTTTTTTTTTTTGCTGGGCATGGTGGCACATGCCTGTAATCCCAGTACTTGGGAGGCTGAGACAGGAGGATTGCGGGTTTGAGGCCAGCCTCAGCAACTTAGCAAGACTCTCAGCCACCTAATGAGACCCCGTTTCAAAACAAACAATAGAGCTGGGCATGGTGGCGCATGCTTGTAATCCTAGCATTTGGGAGGCTGAACCCGGAGGATCTGGGTTCTCAGCCAGCCTCAGCTACTTAGTAAGGCACTCTGCAACTTAGTGAGACCCTGTTTCAAAATAAAGAATAAAAAATAGGGCTGGGGGTATAGCTCGGAGGTAGAATACCCCTGGGTTCAATCCCTAGTCCCGCAAAAAAAACAAAAAAAAAAAAACCAAAGAGCTGGAGGGGTAGCTCAGAGGTAAAATGCCCCTGGGTTCAGTCCCTAGTAACAAACACACATACACACACACACACACATACACACACACACACACACACACACACACACACACACTGTGAAAATGTTGCTAACAAGGGAGGGAGAGGCGCACGGGTGTTGCACTCTAATCCACAGTGAGGTCTCAGGATGGAGGGCCAGATCCTGTGATTTGAGTGCCGCTCCCAGCAAGAGTCATGTCCACTCTTTCTTACATTCTTTCTCAGGGCCAGGGTACCAACCTTGGTTCACTGGTGAATGGAGGCTAAAGAGACAACCAGCCACTTGCTTGCCATGCTGGGGAGCATCAGAGGGAACAAAGACTTGGCTAAGCGAATTCAGACGTGGACACAAACCAGGAATAAAGGAGGGAGCCTGATTGAGGGGAGGGGGGCTTTGCAGAAAGTTTCACCAGGTGCTACATTACTCAGCATGCTTTGGTGTGTCCTCTCTGGCAGCTCAGGAGAGCTGTGGAAAGGTGGTTTTGAGATCAATTGTAGATGGAGATGATAGCGTCAAAGCCATAGGTATGAATTACAGTATAAGTGCACATGTGTGCAGACACATGTAGATACGGTTGGTTCTCCATACCTGCAGATTCTGCATTTGCGCGATTCTGACCATGGATCAAAAATATTTGAAAAAAACAAAAACAATGAAAATAACAATACAAAAATAAAAAGAATACAAACCAAAACAGTAGTAGGACAACTATTTGCACAGCACTTACAGTGTGTTACGGATTGTAAGATTTAACGTTTACCAGAAGATGTGTGTAGGTTATAAGCAAATAGGGCACCGTTTTCCACAAGGGACTTGAGTATCCATAGACTTTGGTATCCACGGAGACTCCTGGACCCAATCTCCTGCAGATACCAAGGGCTGACTGTATATTTATAGATGAACTAAGAATAAGCTCACTTCTGTAAATCGTAAGGGTTCAACGAGTATTTATTATATGCCACTGTATGCCAGGTACAGGGAAATTAAAGATGAAATCAAACACATTCTGAGCCTGCCCTCAGGGAGATTCAAGTTTAGGGAAGCCCGTAATGAAACCTTGGAGTAAATATAAAATCACACAGCATTTGGTACCATGAAAACCGGACAGAAGGCTGGAGTTCATCCAGTTAGGAAAGTCTTCTCTAAGGAAGCATGGTGAAGGTGGGAGAGGGGAGGTAAGCTGGCAGGGAACAGCTGACAGGCATTCTAGGCGAGGGAAGAGCTTGTGCAAAGGCCCTATGGTGACCAGGAACATGATGAACATAAGATTTACATCATCTACACATGTTCCAAGCCTGAAACCTGACTTGTAGGTTTAGGAAAGGAGGCCCAGTCAGGCCTGGGTTCAGAGGATGTAATTAATGGTGAGACTGGGTTTTGTCTATCATGCTATACATCCCCATGAGGATGCCTGACTCTCACTACAGACCTGTCCCATTGCTCTAGGATAGTGGCTCACTCCCTTCCCTTTTGCCTGTTGGGTTTCAGGGTGGACGGAGGAGGAAGGAACCACACAGGGTCTGCACAGAGCTACCAGCCTGTGGGTCTCTGCTTACCAAGATCCCAGATAACCCTGGGCCCTAGCTGTGTGCTTGGGAAGAGAGTTAAGAAGCCTTGGTATGTGGAATAAATTCCTATTCCAATTTGGAGGATGGTGCCTGAGCAAACGGGAAACCCAGAACATGGAGGGCAAGGAGAGAAGACATGCATTTGGAAGTGGCACCTGGAGATCCTTCTGGGCCAGGGCTGGTGACTTCTACAGTAGCCCAGGGAAGTTATGAAGATGTGAAACCACAAGAAAGACGAACCAGTCAGTCACCTTGACCTCAATGGTCACAACACTCCAGCCCAACCAAACTCCACAGCACTAAAGTGCAGCCACCTGGCCTCTAGGGTGCTGTTGGGTCATCCCATGCTCCTTCTGGTGGTGCCCAAGGTTGGTGGTACCTAACACCAGTGTGGTGTACATCCACCTGGATCCAGCTCTATCCCGTCCTCACCCCCACTGACCTTGCAGGGTGCCTCACACACAGCTTGGCTCCTAACTCCCATCAGCAGCAGGAGATTGCAGGGGGGACTTCCTCAAGACAGGGTGGAGCTCCCTGGCAGAGATTGGAGGAGTTTGGGAAGCTGCTCGTGAAAGCAAGCTCCCAGAATTTCCCGGGAGTTGTGCTTCCTCCCGAATGAAAGTTTATTGGCTCCTGGCTGGTTGGGAGATTATACCCCGGTCCTCTAGAGATATGTGCGCAGGGTCATGTAAATCCTGCATTCCAGCAGAAAGAGAAAATCACTAATTTTTACATGAGTGACATCTCAATGTGGAGTTGTTCCAGAAAGCATCTGCTGGCCCCTGATTAGGAAGCAGGAAGTGTGATGGTGTCTGCTCCTGTCGCCTCTGTCATGGACAGTCACCGGGAGAGTTCTGAGGACCTGGTGACAGGTGTATATTGACCCTGAAGGCACAGGCAGGTGCTCTTAACTCTTTGTGCTCTGGAATCAGAACCCATCACCAGCTATCATGACTATTTTGAGAAAGCATGGTAAGGTTTTTGTGAAAGTTTAAAATAATTTTACTTTAATTATTTTGCATGAGAGATTTATATGATCCTGCTGAGGTTCAGGGGACCTGGCTCTGGGGCAAGCTCTGAGCCGGCCACATATTCTGGGAAGAACTTTTGGGTGTGGGTCATTTGTCAAGCTTCTTGCTTTTTAGCTTTGTTTGATAATTTATTTAAATCTCCATTTGTAGAAAAGATCTTGATTGAATGCTGGGAACCCTCTCTCTGGTAAGCAGAAGACATGCCCAGAACGGATGTTACTAAGTGTTGATGTAAGGGAAGTCTTGAGATGCTACTAAAGACCCACATTGAAGTTAATCACGGGACTTGCCTTACAGAGAGCTATATAGATTGGTGGGAGTACCAAAAACCAAAGTAAATAAAGCAAGTATCAACATTGCTCATGAACTTTTGTAAAGCTCGAAGGATGAGACAATTAAAGAAGTAGACTCAGGGTAGGTTAATGGCCTTAGTACAAATACTGCATATTACCAGGCACAGCACAGGGTGTAACCTTTGGGTACAACCTTTCTTGAGGGAGATGGCAAAGATGTCTTGGATCTCTGGTGAGATTCAGAGCCTGCAAAGAAGTTCTTGCCTTGCTGCTTCAGGACAATGGGCCTGTAGTGTCTGTGCTTTCAACCCAAATCTAGAACTCTTTGACATTTGCCAATTATAGATATGCTAGGCTTCACTTTAATAAAATAAAAATTTTAAATATTTAAGTTCTGGAGGGAGCAGAGCAATAATTTAAAAAGAGGTCTTTTATTGTCATCATTTCCCTCCAAGTCTTAAGCTGAAATATTTTCCCAAAGGGTCTAGGAGGAATTGCCTGGCTTGTCCCTGGGTGCAAATGTTGTCTTTTGAGTGCTTGTGTGTTTCTGTGTGGGGCACAGATAAGAAAGGGATGGGGTGCCTGGTAGGTCCCTGGGGAGTGCCTGAGGCCATGGGTGGGGCTAAACACTTGAGCCCACCTTGGTTTCATTCCAGAACACATCTGTCATCTCCATTCTGTGCACGGGTAGACTGTAGACAGTATTCTTGGACTAGAAGTAGAGACATTGTGCAGCTTTCAATAGGGAACCAGAATATTGAAAATTTATATGTTGAGAGTTTTGAAAGGAGCCAAATTAATACAGCTGGGATTCAGAAGTGGTGTCCACCACTGATACATGTGGCCTCCAGAGAAATATGGTCCTAACAGCCTTAGAAGAAAGGGCAGAGGCACCACGTTGTGCCTAAAGATAGAATTGGATAGAGTCAGCCTTCAAACTCAGCTGGTGTTTGTGTTGTCGGCAAACCTACAGAGAGGAAGAACACAGCTTTGAGGTGAGGACAGGAATCATAGGTGGGTGTGAGAAACCATCTCAAGGGTAGAATCTTTGAGGAAGAATACTTGGGCAATATCAGGAATCACATCTGGTGAACATCTGGGAAGCAGGTAATGAAAGAGACTGATGAATCCCATTATACCTGGAAACACCCCCATCCAGCCCATATTTAAGCATCCAACTCTAATAGGGTAAAGCTGGACTGATTTTCTAGAAGAAAACTAGAAGTTTCCATTGGAATTTCTTAGGAAGAGGATCAGGAATTTAAATGAAAAGGCCAGAATGACTATACATAGTACTTTTAAGATTTCTGTGCTTGTTATGTCCCTATAGTTTAATTAACTATATTTCATTCTACTCTATTTTTTTTTTTTTTTTTTTTTTACTCTTAGTACATGAAGGCAACAGTGAGAAGATTCCCCCAAGGACTCAGGAGTGAAGGAAATGGATTCAAGGAGCATTGATTTTTAAAGTTTAACTCTTTGTGGGTAGAGTCACCCCAAAGAGACAGACTGACGTGCAGGCCAGCATGACCATACCTTTTGGGCTTTCCAACACATGCAATGGGAGAATGTCCATCAGAAACAGGGGTGGCCAGTGACAGCAGCAGAGGCCAGATGGTTCATGGAGACCAACTTGGCAATGCCTAGTGGAAACCATCCACTGGGGCTGGAGCAATGTTGGAGCTTCAGTGGCAAAGCCAACTTGGATACAGATTCAGGGAGCACTGGCCAAAAGACTTTGAGGATCTGTAGCCATGGGCAAGACCATTCATTACACATTTGTTCCTTCTATTTCACTTTGATCAGATTCAATGCTTATTAGAAAACCTTTGGATTATTCCTTGGCTTTCTAAGTAGACATGCCTATAAGAATAAGGCTTGGTATAAAAAAGCTGCAAAAATCCAGTTTCTGGGACAGTTATTTCTCACCATCAATGAATACTTTCATAGTTTGATTATGATGCAGGTTTCCCTGTATCCTTCTGTCTCATCAACATTCTTACTGCAAAACAACTGACCACACAGCATAGAGGAAGGAAGAGTTATTTGCTTGCAGTTTTTGGAGATTCAGAGGTTCAGTCCATGTCAGGATGGGTCTGCAGAGCTCAGAGCATGGCGGTGAGAAGCTGAGAGAGGGAGAGCACGGACTCTGCTCTCACGTCACAGACACCGGTAGCAGAGAACGAGCAAGGGGAGGAGGCCTTTCTCATTGGCTTTGACAATTAAGCTCTGTCTAATTAAGCAATTGGGGTCCAGCCCATCTTCCAAACTTCTGCAATCTTTTTTTATTTTCTTTTTCAGTACTTGAAATTCTCTCTGAGAAATCAGCAATATTCTTAGAGATGCCCAGTTTCCGCTTCCAGAAGGAGGTAGCCATGCTTAGGATGTCAGCAGGCCCACCTATTTTTCAGTTAGTGGCAGAGGTGGGAGTGATCTGAAGGAGATGACCAGGGGTTACTCAGCACCAGCGCGGAGCTGGGCCTGGGTTAGACGGGACCAGATGACAAGGCCACAGCTGTCTTTTTATACCTGACCCAGGGCCTGGGAGGACCAGGGGCTGTCAGGACGGAGGAGGTGCACAGGTAAGATGTGGGGTGGGGAGAAGGAAGGGAAAGCCCTGGTCAGACCTAACTCAACAGGGCAGGAAGTCAGTTTCTCCAGATGGCATGAGATAGCTGTCTGTGGCTCCTTCCCCATTTCTAATTTCTGGGCAGCAGGAATGGTACCCCAACCACCCTGAATGGGGTTGCATGGTTCAGTCACAGTGCATACATCATCCTCAGAGATGTTCACAGCTCCAGCCCTTTAATCACAATCCCCTGAGTGTGTGTATGTGTGTGTGTTTCAAGCCATAGTCCCCTGACCTGTGTGCATTCTGTTTGGAAACAAACTCAGGCAAATGGTTCATATTACCAGCTAAATGCTGAGGAAATTTCATTTTAAGAGACATAACTGAAAAGGCATAAAAATGCCCAAACTCTCTCATTTAAAAACATCACTACAAGCTAAGACCTTGTATGATAATGTGTAAGTGCGACGTTACAGCTAAATTATGAAGATTGCGGAAATAAAGCCCGGGCAGGAAGGATGAGAGAACTTTAATGGGCCTCCCATCCCCTCGGCGTGGGAAATTAACACTGAGCAGTTGCCTTCCTAGGCCTCGCTCTGAAAATATACCCAAGGACAGGCAGTACTGCCCTAATGTGAGCGTGATATATAAGAGCACAATTAGAAAATGACTCTCCTAGCATGCTGAAGATTGACTTGGACATTAGAAAGCCTAACGAATTTACCAGACAACAATTCTGTTAATTGTTTCCTTATTGCTTTCCACTCCCTTATTCCCCAGTCCCTTATTCAGAGAGACGTGGAAGTAGAATTCATGCCCTTGCTCAGTTATCAGTTCCCTAAGATAGATAATTTCATACAGATGGCCCCCGACTAAACAATGGTTTGACTTGGGATGTTTTTGACTCTCCAGTGGTGTGAAAGAGTACGCAGACAGCCATTCTGTTCTCTGCCTTCAATACGGTGTCCAATAAGTCACACGAGGAAGTCAACACTGTTAGGAACTAGGCTTTGTGGGAGATAATTTTGCCCATCTGTAGGCTAATTGAAGTGTGCTGAGCACATTTAAGGTAGGCTAGCCTAAGATGTTCAGTAGGTTAGGTTTATTAAATGCATTTTATTTATTGGGACATAACCCATTGTAAGTCAGGAAGGATCTGTGTTGGGTAGATTCTTTGTGTTGGTTTGCCTAGCACAA